>JAPTHA010192916.1:0-11674 GCA_029814585.1 Gymnapogon annona | reverse complement strand
CTGAACCCTAAGTTGCTCCCAGTGGAGCCTGGCAGCGCCTTGCATGGCAGCAGTCGCCCACTGGTGTGTGAATGTGTATGTGAATGGGTGAATGTGAGGCCAAGGTAAAGCGCTTTGGGCACATGTGTAGAAAAGCGCTGTATAAAATGCACTCCATTTACCATTTACATTCTTCCCTTTTGAAACACTTTTCTGGTTGCAGGAAAGCGCGAAGAAGTTTGAGCAGAATGTCACCTTCTTTGGAGCGACTGTGGAGAGCCTGCTGTACAGATATGGGAAGGTAAAGGCCCTTCCTCTAATGTTTCCACAAAACTCCCATTTGAATCAAATGCTTGAGCGTTGACATTTGTTTGGTAATGACTGAAGATCAGTTCATATCTTCCAATCAGCATCTCCGATGGTATTGCGTTCATCTGTCAGACAGCTGCTGCTGCTGCTTTAACGTCTGAGCATTATAAGTGTCTGATTTTTGAACGCACAACACTTTCCAAAGAAGCTGTAAACCTCTTGGAAACTGATCAGCTTTCCAGGTCCACACTTCCTCTAAAGCCAGAGCCAAAAGTTGGAAGTGTCCTCAGAGGGCTGTAATCACGCTGCAGTCTTCAGCTGCAGCAGAATAAAGCTAATCAGCCCTGAACTGTTTAAAGAAAGGAATTACCTCTGAGTCAAATGGTCAACGCAGCCTGTAATCGGTCATTTTCCTCTAAATTTAAACCCTGAAACTGGAACGCCAGGATGTTAGACAGAATGATTAGTTGTAATTTCACAAAAACCTGCTTCAATTCTTCTTCTCCGTCAGAGCTCCAGTTTGACGTCACTTTCTGGGGAAATGGGCCTATCGTAGCTATTGCAGGCATTCCCCACCCACCCCCGTTTCACCTGCACCTGAACACTGAACAGGAATTTCCTTTCAATCAATACGGAGATCTTGCCTTAAAAAAAGAGACACTGCCTTTTTCTGTGTCAGCATAATATTTTTTCCACCCAAGGAATTATGGGGGTTTGTCTGTTGTGAAAGACTCTTACTAAACCCACGTGGAAAATCCAGAGTCTATCAGCTGCAAACAAATTGAAAATAAAAGTAAAAACACATTAGTCTGTCATCAATTTAATCTCCACTCAGTAATCAATAACGTAACTATTACAGTACAAGAAAACAGGGAATAATATTCGCAGTCATCAGTATTGCATGTTGTTGGTAATCATGTGTGAAGTTTTTTTTTTTTATATACTGTTAATGTCACCATTCCAGGATAATCAGTGACACTAATCAGCCTTGTCGTAGTCATACCGCAGACTCACCGCAGACACACAGTTCAAGTCACTGATGCTCAAACACCACTGATGACTGATGTTCATGGGATCCTTCTGCGTGTTGTTGTCAGTCGATGGTGGATGAGCAGCTGGTCCTGAAGAGAGTCGCAGATGTGCTGATCAACCTGTACGCCATGACTGCCGTCCTGTCCAGAAGCAGCCGCTCCATCACCATCGGAGCCAGGAACCACGACCACGAGGTGGGTTTGTGCGTCTGTGAGTGCGTCCATCCTAACGTCAAATCAACACCTAAAGTTTCATTGGGCGTAATGTCCGATTCAACTGCGTGGGTTTCATGAACATCTGCACCAGGGTTCAGTGTCCTGTGTATAACTGTCAAAGTGCAGCTGTTGTTCCAAACACTGTCTATGACGCAATGTCAGCCTCCACTTCTTCTGATTTTTTTTTTTTTTTATCTTTCTCTATTTTAAATCGACAACAGATGTGGATTCTTCCCATGAAAAATACAGTGCATGGGATGCTGTCAGAAGTGATGTCACAAACTTCCATGTGGGATTTAGCTGCATTTTAATGAGAGTTGAATGTCAGTTGTTGAGTCACTGTCAGTGACCAAACCCACACAGCTCTGATGAAGGCGAAACTACTAAAACTCAATATTTAGTTTATTCTGCCAAAGCAGAACCACCACTGGTGTTAAATCACACCAGGAATACACATCTACTGCATCCGTTTTCATAGATGATTCATTTGTTTTTCCCCAAAGCTTATGTCTGTAAAACAGGTGCTTCTTCAAGTGTCTTTGTTTCATCACTACCCTAAGGTCTTCAATTTACTGTTGTAGATGAGGAGGACAAGACACAGAATATATTCGTTTAAGAAGCTGAGGGTTTGAATTTTCCTAATCAAATTCAGATTTTATTGTTCTTCATATATGGAAAGGTTGGTGCTTGTTGTTTTTGAAAAAACTAAAAAAAAAAAAAGGAATTAATCAAAAAGTAACTGAATAATTCACTGCTAATGGTTTTGTCAGTTGATTGCTGCAACACAACTACTCTACATATAAACATGCTTGAGTTTGATTTGGTTCAATTTATCATTTCAACCAGTTAATATACAGTATGTATCTTCATTTATCTTCCCGGTGAAGATCAACTTTATAAGTTAACCTTTCTTATTTTCAACTGTCTGTAATAGAAAAGCCATCCCAGTGATAAAACATAAACTCTGCACCAGTTATGCTACACTTTTAACGTCAGGGTCACATTTTACAGAAATCGTGACGTCACATCCATATTTCACCTGTTTAGAAAGATTAAAACATATCAGCATGTCAAACTTGGGACATACGATGAAACGTGTGTCGGCCACGTTGGCTGTTTGCTTTTAACATCAGAGATGGTGTGTGATCTCGTCCCAGTGAGTTGGATGTATTTTCTTCCTGTTCTGTGTCCTTATTTCAAATGTATCACAATTTCAACCCGCTGTCGTCTTGACACAGATATTTCCAGGTCATTTCACTCAGTTTGGAGTCTTCCAACACAAAGAGGACTGTTTGAATGCACGTCAGTACACAAACCAGCGAGTCACAAAGACTCCATCTGCTCCTTTTATACGTCCATCTAATCTGCACCACAGCTATTAATAATAAAAAGTGGAAAAACGCCCCAAAAATACCTCCAGGAGCCTCCGTTTCCATTTTATGATAATCATTCATGAATTTTACTTGAAACAGACTCGAACCACTCAATATCTTCATGCATCCAGTAATAATGTAATTACCCAGAGAGCTGCTCCCATCTTAATTAAAATCATTGCATTTATGTGGCTTAATAAAACACACTGATTAGATTTGGGAGCCGCACTCGACTGAAAGCAATTAGAGCGGCGACATGTTGTAAATGTATTTTCCCTTTTGTTTGTGTTAAAGATGTGTAATTTGGCTCATTATGTGGATGTGCAGCAGCTCAGATGAGCCAATATTTTAATAGTGCTCCGCTCTTCTTTTAGTGTCACATCAATAGTCTCTCTCTCTCTCTCGGTTCTGAGCAGCTCTGATCCCAGTGGGTTGAGGCCGATGTACAGTACCGTCTGTTGGTTGTTCCTGGATATAATCAGAAACAGTGACGTGGAGCAAAACGAATCCACAACAGGCAGACATGAAAGGCGGCGGCGGTGGACGCTCTGTGTTCTCCTCTTTGAAAACAGCTGCAGCTTCAGGCATCAGCGTCAGAGACGAGAACCGACACAGGCCGCAGGGACGCCATTGAGCACAGCTCCACTCTCTGGCGTGTTCGTAAGAAGACTAAACAGGCGGCAGGTTCTGTATTATTTGGGAAGTGAAGGAGGCTTCAAAAGCGCACAACTCCAACAACAGGCGGATGCAACTGTGCCGCATCCCGCCGGCGCCATCCCTCACATCGACATCACCTGCGTGGTGTTCCACTTTGTTGTGGTTTTACACTTGGACATGGGCCCATCCATCCTAAAGAACGCCTTGTTGTTCATTTTTCTAGGTGCTGCTCGCAAACACGTTCTGCAGCGACGCTTACTTCAAGAACAATTACTTGATGACTCAGTTGCAAAAGCGTAAGTACAACACAAAAACGGTAATTGAGAACAGCCCTGGGTACAAAAGAGTTGCATGTGTTGCAGAATCACCCCACATACCAACACTCCCACCCCCCGCTGCTTTAGATTTTTCACACTGTGCGAGTTTTTCTAATTACCTACGTGTAATATTCAAGGTTCACCCGGTGACATGATTCAGACACATGAGAATGCTGTGTTTTAGCATTTCACAAATAAAAGCCTCTTGCCCACCCCCCACCCCCAACCTTTCCAAATCCATTCCAGACTCTCCGGAGAACAACGACGCCAACATCAAGAAGATCGCCAAGGAGGTCTTAGAGAACAGAGCCTACATCTGCTCACATCCTCTTGAAAGAACATTTTGACTTCTGTCAGGCCATCACGGCAACGCTGCGTTCCGATTGGACACTACAAACAAGACGATACCGCAATACAGTTGCCATGTCTTTTACTCTTGTTCTAGTAATGCTCAGTTGGATTCACAAGCAAAACCCATAGAGGGCATTTCTATAGAACATTTTATTAAGAACAGATTTCTATAAAAAAAAACTTACTGTATTGGAGTAAGTTTGGAGCTAAAACCTGTTGATCCGTGTGAAGTTGTCTTCATTTTTAGTGACAGAACCTAATCCTTCACTAGCGCTCCGCTCTGTACTGACTTATCTGATGCTCTGTGGGTATTAAGTGTACAAGGCGCAGTCGGGCGTCCGTGACCAGAACCCGTTCACTGCTGCTATGTTTTGTCACGTGTGGACTGCAGAACGGAAGGTGCCGCTCTGTTTCTCCGTCAGAGGCACAACTGTCCGTTTGAACCCAAATGAAGGTTCCTTGGTGAATCTGCGGTAATAAAGCAACACAGTAACACAAACATGTTTCTAATGCGCTTTTCTTAAGAACTGTGACTTGAAATTGCATGTGCTGGTGTTGGTTTTACCTAGCGCTGTGTCTGGGGACGATGTTTTTGTTGCTCAGGGTACAGTCCATGCAGGCGCCCGGGGCCAGAACCACCAGGTCAGTTACCTTAGAGTCCCCAGAGGCCAACACCGACAGCTGAGGTATAGGCTGCAAAACAAAAAAAACCCAAAAGGACTTGGTTCCACATTTCCAGGTTTTTTTTTTTCATCCAGCGCTCTAGCGGGAAAGATTTGGACAAATTTACTTTTAAAGCCCCTGATTTGGTCATCCACCCGGTTCCACGGAGGTATTTTGAGGCAGGCGCCTGCGGTCGTCGTCGACTTATTTCTATGTTTCGGTTTCTTTCTGAAGTTCTATTTGCTTCAACAGCTAAAAGAACAGCTGTCATTTCCATTTGATTCAGTTTTATTTTATCGTCCAATATCGAAAATCAAGAGTCTTTGAAAGTTTGGATAAAATACATCATCCTCTATCCTTTTAAGTTCAAGCGAGGGAAAATTCCTCACTTGAATTCCAAAAAAATCCCTTAAAGAGGGAAAAAAAACCCGGAGCCAGAAAAAGTAGTTCCAGAGCTGCGCCAACACCGCTGGTCTACAACCAAGAGCAGGTTACGTCAGGGGCTGGAATATGACATGTATATGTATACAGGAGATACAGATAAAGACAAAGGTGTCCTATTGTTATCTACACCATATGGACATAAGTATGTGGACAGAATAAATCCAGGTGTTTGTTTTCTAATGTGTGTCTGGGATACGAAATAATGACTCATAGCTTTATTTTGGAATAAATATCATCGCATTGGTTTAACATTGCTTCCAAAATATTAATGACTTATGATCTATATCAGGGGTGTCAAACTCATTTCACTTCAGGGGCCACATCTGGGTAAATTTGATCTGAAGTGGGCCGAACCAATAAAATAAAGACATAATAATATACTGTATAAATAATGTCAACTCCCAACTTTTCTCCATGTTTTAGAGTAAAAAAAAATTAAAATTACATGATGAAAATGTTTTTATTTAAACACTATCCTTTAAAGCAAAGTGAATAAACATGAACAAACTGAAAAGATAAGTGTAATGTTAACAGTATTTGCTCCAGTTTATCATTTACTGACAGGTAACATTTAGTAACAGGCAGAATATTGTTCAAATTGCACTGACTTACAGTATCTTCAGTCTGGAAGTCACTCAGTCACTCTTCAGGTTGGTCATGTTTGTTCAGGTTATTCACATTTTTTGCAAAATTATACTTTGTTTTATGGTCAGACCCACTTGAGATTTAATTGGTCTGAATGTGGAACCTGAACTAATATTATCGTTCATAATATAATACATATTTGCACTGCAGCCACTTATGGCTTTGGATTCACTTCAGCAATCTTGCACTTTTCTATTTTCCATATTTATTTGTGTTATCAGTTGCCAAATCTATGACATTTCGTTACCAGATTCATTGTGTGTGTCTGTGTAATGACAGTAAAGGAAGTCTAAGTCATCTTCAGTGTCATTTTAGCATTGCACAAATTCATCTCAAGGGCCAGACTAAGCCCTTTGGCGGGCCAGATTTGGCCCCCGGGCCACATGTTTGACACCTGTGATCTATATAGACTAAAATATTGGGAGACATGTATACCGTTGTAAGATGTCCTGTTGATGCGGATTTGACAGAAACATCAGTAATTTCTTAAAGTTTAATGAGTTTTTCTTCCTCAGTGAGATGTGGTGAAAGTAGATGGTTAGTTGTGATGGCCAATGATTTTTTTACACTGCAAGCACCAAAAATATTTTAGAAATTTAGAGGTAGAACATTTTAAATAGTCACGGATTGAAAGAAATCAATGCTGAGAGAAGTGGATGGAAAAACTATCAGAGGGATTGGAAACAAAGATAACAATTCAACTCAAAGTAACCCATGTAATATATATGTATATTTATAAAGTAACCTATGTAATATTTATCCCAATATAAAACTAGTTTCTGACCTTAGTCATTGTTATGTGTCCCAGACCCCATAGAAATGGAAAATCTGAATTCAACCCATATAGTCCATATAGTCAATGTGTTAGGACTAAGTGGGTTTTAAACTTCCAACTCAGAACTAGCCTCGGGTTCATGGCAGTGGGAGGAGCTTATCAGAAACCCCCAGTCAACTGAGGGTTTCTGCCCATGAGCATGAAGGAAACATGGTGGCATCAGTTCATCAGAAAAAGAAGAAAAAAATAGGACTTGAGGGTTGACCTTTGACCTGCAGGGATAATCCTGACATTAAACTTCCCATAATAGTTCACACCAATTTAAAAATACTTGGAAGGAGAATACACTATGTCCTTTTTAAAGATCATTCCCGTCAACTGCAATCCAAATACCAAATCAATCAAATGCTGAACCAGCAGACCAAAGCAGATATTTCAACATTTCTTTTTTTTTTTTTTGCAGAAAGAACAATGTAGGTAGATTTGTCAAAAGGTTAAAAGCCTTCAAATTAGACTGCGCTTCCAGGACATTCCTTGACGTTCTCAGACATGTGACAGTGTAATCCTGGACTTTTTCACAGCGTCGGGGTGTTTGCCGGCTTTTCTTGGCAACTTCTTTTTAATTTAACATTGCCAATGTTTTTCGGGGGCCAAATTATTCATTTATCATTTAGAATAAATATTAATAATGAAAGGATGATGGAAAATCCTGGCGGCTCCAGAAAACATTAAAGCCAGTGTTCGTTGTGTGTTTCCAGTGTGTCATCTACTCAAATCCAAGAGCTTGTCACGTCGCGAATATGAATAAATACTGTACCCTCAGCAGCATGCCAGGTTTCCTCAGTGAATACTTCATGGGCTTATCTTTCAGAATATTCTGAAACCTCTCTGTTCTCCCCGGGTGACACTTGAACTCGGGGACCGGTCCGGTGTTGCCGTCGCTAGGTAGGACTTTTTTCAGCCAGCGTTTGTACTGAGCACAAGCTGTTTCCATCTGCTCCTGATGTTGTTTCTCTCCTATGGACGACAAGAGTTTATACATATCTGTTCATACCAGCCATGAAGGTGTTGGGAGCACATACCGTGACTCATAAACACATCATTGTCATTCACTCCGTGGTATCGCTGAGCTTCCTCCCTGAACAAATGGTATTCTCCAGTGTGGTGTGGGAGTGTGTTACTCAACAGCAACTTCTAATACAGGCTCAAATATCCGCCATCTGGAGCTTTAATCAAAACATGTCAATAGGCAAAAAAAAAAAAAAAGCCAGACATTTGTAGGAAAAATCTGCACTTGGATACTTTTAGAAATGCAGCGTGTGTGCCTGTGTGTATATGTGTGTGTGTGTGTGTGTGTGGGCGGGTGGGCTTATTCTAGTTTTCTTGTGCATAAGTCACCAGCCAGAAGGAAAAAAAAAAAAGATGCTGTTGAGAAGGATGTTTTATCACATCATGTCGTCGAGCAACAAAAACAAGGGAAGAGTTCATCTGGACGTCTGATTTCAGTGACACAAAGGCTAAAGGTTCAAAGGTTCATCCAAAGGGTCCACTCCGACCCCTTGGGAGGAATTTGTGAAATGCACAAATTAACACTAAACACGTTAAGTGTTAATGGTGTCAAAATAATTTTAATTCAGGAGTCAC
This sequence comes from Gymnapogon annona, assembly GCA_029814585.1. NCBI lineage: Eukaryota > Metazoa > Chordata > Actinopteri > Kurtiformes > Apogonidae > Gymnapogon > Gymnapogon annona. The sequence goes on along the minus strand of JAPTHA010192916.1, from coordinate 3,270 downwards.
ATACATAGTATGATCTAAAGTAGACCAGAACAGTAAAATAATAACCTAAAAATAATGACAGCTATGTATGTGTATGCGTTGTCTTTGCTTTATTGTAAAATAGCACAATTACATAATAAATCTTTGCATTTATAAAACTGTCCTTTTACCAAAAAATGTGAATCCCCTAAACAAATAACAACCTGAAATATGTTGAGATAAGTATGTTAGGATTCATGTGTGTTTAGGTCATTTTGCGTTATTGGGTTTTATTTTGTTAACTTCCTGTTGGGTCCTGTGTCTCTCTCCTTGTGTGTGATCTAGTTTCACTATCAAAGTCCCATCCCAGCTGTGTCTTGTTTTCAATCATCCTGCTGTGTTGCACCTGATTCCCCGTGTGTATAAGTCCATGTGTGATCCCTGTCCTTTGTCAGATCGTTGAATGTCTTCTCCCATGAAGCGTTCCTCATCCCTGTCTTTTGAAATTTCGAAATTGTATTTTTCCTCTGAATGAGAAATTTTGCGTTATAGTTTTTTATTTATTATTTACCCGTTTGTGGGAATTTTTTGTTAAAATTATTCACATGTTTTTTGAACGTTGCTTTTTGTTAGAATTAAAATAATCTTCATTGAATTTTTAATTGTAAGATATCCTAGTAATATTAAAAAAAAAACTGTTTTTTTTTAAACCAAGTTTAGTCTGTGTCTGGGTCCCTGTCACTTGCGCTCACTTGTAAATCTACAAATATTCTGCCTGTTACTAACTGTTTAATGTATTTGTGGAAACACTGCGATCTGTAGTAATGCATGTGTGTAAATGACAAACTGAGGTAAAATATTGTTGAAATTGGGCTTTTTTTTTTCTCCAGACATTTCTACGTGTTCATATATTATTCACACCTTTGAAAGGGCAGTTTGACGATATAAACATTTTTTTAAGGTTAATCTAACTTTATGCACTTGTTGTTTTATTGGTCTGACACAGTTGAGATCATACTGGGTTGAATGTGGCTCCTGAACTCAAAGAGGTTTGACCCTCCTGATATACATCTACTCAGCCTGCAGTAAATCACCTCTGGTAATCCTCATATCCCCCCAAAAACATCCCAAATACCTCTTAGGTCTGAAGGAGTCTTTTTTTTAAAAGCATATTACTGTGTGCTTGCTTGTCTTTGATGATTTCTTTCATCTTTTTCCCCTCCGGGGTCGCCACAGCAAATCCAATTTGCATATTTGATTTGGCGGGAGTTTTTACGTCAGATGCCCTTCCTGACACAACCCACTGGACGCTCACCCCAAGAATGGAGCCCGGGTCCCCTATGCACCAGCCCGTTGCCTTACCAACTGAGCTATCCAGCTGGAAACAGGGTGTCTTTCTGTGTGTGTCATACACTATAGTTCCAAAAGTATTTGCTCACCTGCCTTGACTCACATATGAACTTAAGTCACATCCCATTCCTAATCCATAGGGTTCAATATGAGGTGGGTCCACCCTGTGCAGATATAACAGCTTCAACTCTTCTGTCCAAGGCTGTCCACAAGGTTTCGTAGTGTGTTTTGTGGAATATTTGACCATTCTTCCAGAACTGGATTTGTGACAGAGTCTAGTGTGGATGAACTGGAGTGACCTGCATAGAGTCCTGACATTCAACCCCATAGAACACCTTTCGAATAAATTAGAGTGGAGACTGAGAGCCAGGACTTCTCCTCCAACATCAGTGTGTGACCAAACAAATACACTTCTGGAAGAATGGTCAAAAATTCCCCAAAACACACTCCTAAACCTAGAGGACAGCCTTGGACAGAAGAGTTGAAGCTCTTATATCTGCAGAGGGTGGACCCACCTCATATTGAACCCTATGGATTAGGAATGGGATGTGCTTTAAGTTCATATGTGAGTCAAGGCAGGTGAGCAAATACTTTTGGAACTATAGTGTATGACACACACAGAAAGACACCCAGTTTCCAGCTGGATAGCTCAGTTGGTAAAGCACTGGGTTGGTGCATAGGGGACCTGGGTTCGATTCATGGGGTGAGCGTCCAGTGGGTTGTGTCAGGAAGGGCATCTGACGTCAAAACTCCTGCCAAATCAAATATGCAAATTGGATTTGCTGTGGTGACCCCGGAGGGGAAAAAGATGAAAGAAATCATCAAAGACAAGCAAGCACATGTGACTTAAGTTCATATGTGAGTCAAGGCAGGTGAGCAAATACTTTTGGTAATATAGTGTATTCCAGAGGTCCCTGTGTGCTGCTGTACACTCCACTTTGTGGCGGTAACTCTGATATAGTGCACTATCTGTTCATGGAGTGATTGTCATCGCTGCGGTGATGGATTTCTCCTTGTATCAGTGCGGAACTCTAGTACAAATGGCACGTCTATAAAGAAAAGAAACCCTGCCTCTTTGAATTTTTTTTTTTTTTTTTAGTGTCTGACATTAAATCCTGACATTTACCGAGCGACTGTACGGCTACGGTGGGAAAATCTACAATGTAACTGACATCTGCTTGTGTAAATCTCAGAGCCAAAAGGACCAGTGTGTGAAAGGTGAGCTGTAGTGCAATAACAGAGTGGGTACCGGCCAGGTGGATGGTGACAGGAGACGTGCTGAAGAAAGGAGGGGCTTTGCTGTGGAGCTGGAAGTCCTGGGAGCGTTGGTTCCACGCCCACGTGTCCCGGGGAAGAGGGGGAGTAAAGATGTTGGCGTGCAGGATGTTCTCTCTCCACGGCTGCAAGTACAAAGGGTTGAGAAACTTTATCAGTCACTACAAACACACACTGTCACTGCTCGCTTTTCCAATTGGACACACGTGCAAAACTTTACACATATTTACTGAAAACTGAAGTGAGTGATATTGGTTTTTCCATTAAATCAAACGTAATGATTTGTTTATTATTGTTTATTATTATTTTGTTGTAATGAGCATAAAGATGTAGTTTTGTGTCTAGAATGCTCCCGCCCTCTCTATCCCATAGTAAATTCAACACTGATCGATTTAAAACTCTGATTGGTTTAAAACTCTTCTTCTTCGCTTGTTGTTACATCCGTTACTGTCTGTACATTTTTATGCATTTTGTACATTTTTGTTTTCATTCAGTTATATGTGTAATTTGAGGGTTAGTGGAAAAGTGTATATTACATAAAGCACATTACATATATTATACTGCATTACATATATAAGGGTGTAACTAATAAGGGTATAACTATGTAACTGCATAACTATATATAACGGTATATTACTATATATCTGATGATGACTTGTATATTACTATATAACTATAAGGGTATAA
>JAPTHA010192909.1:0-11675 GCA_029814585.1 Gymnapogon annona | reverse complement strand
TTTAGTTCAGGGGCCAAATTCAGCCAGATTTAGTGTGAAGTGGGCGGAGCCAGTACAATAATAACAGAATTACATATGAATAATGTCAACTCCAAACTTTCCTCATATGATGAAAATGTTTACAAACTGTCCTTTCAAACAATGTCAAAAACGTTAAACTCAAAACTCTTAAGAAAAATAAGGGTCATTTTATCAAATTTATCATTTATCAAATAACTCAGTTTATAATTTATACATGCATATTACAACTTACAGATCACAGTGGATCTACAAACACACAAAACATTTAGGAACAGGTAGTATACTGTTAAAATTACATTGAGTTCTCTTCAGGCATTTCAGTCTGTTTATAGTTTGTGCAAAATACAGGAAAATTATACACAGAGAAAAAAAATGAAGTTTCTAGGTTATGATAATATTTTCTTAGTCTGTAAATGTAATAACTATTTTCAATTAACGAATCCTTAATATAATATTTTTTTATAAATATTTTTGGTTTCATTTGGTGTCGTAATACAAAGAGTAGAAAAGAGGAACGGAACAGAACACAACAAATTGAATTCTCGCACCACATGGACCACATAGACATGATTGAAGGCCCAGAGATGATAATGATAACGAGGAGCCGTTAATGTGTCCTTCGGAGAGAAACGGCAGCCCTAGTTTATCTGGTTAATTAAATGACAAAGTGCTAATTATAAATATACATTGGCAAAGATCAATGAGTGCTGCATCACATGCAAACATATATAATGTCACAATAAATACTTTCATGTTTGGGCCCATAATAACAATAACTCTGACGTCCAATCACAGATAAATGTTTTAAAGTACTTCCACTTTGTCTCGGGACAGACTTTAAGAGGGTCTTCCTCATCTGTCTTCCTCTTAACTACCCTTTTCTCTTCTGTGTAATATATTACTTTGTGCAGTGATGCTTCGAAGTAGTGTTCTTTAAACTCTACTTTTCTACTAACAGAATGCCTGTACATCAGGGTACTTGAAGGAATTATTTACATCACTAATAAATAGATCATGAAAATAAAAGAAGAAGAAATTTTATGTTGCACTGGTCCGTGACAAGAATTAGCAAGTCATTTAACATTATTCAGCGTCCTTAGTTTTGTTCTTGTTCTTAGCTTTGTTTCATCCTAAGTTACATTTTTATAGTTAGCATTTTTTTACAAAATATTTTTTTGATAAGTTACGACTAGGAGTTATTCATATTAAATTACAAGGCTTAGTTCACTCCCACTGTTGTACATTAACCCATCATTGGATCACTGAGATCGACTGAAACTGTACATCATCCTCATTATTTTCTATTTTTGCACTTCTATTTCAGGTCATTGACGAGACTTCACCTTACATTTCAATCAACTAGAAAACTCGAGGTGTATTAATCACTGAAAACTAGCCAAAACCTAATCTAAAATGTGTAAAAAAAAAAAATTGTCAAACTGATCCATAAAAATTTAATTGAGGTGATTAAGTATAAGAATGTTAGTCAATATTTATATATAAACCTTAATTTGACACAATATCAGCTCTGAAAGGAGCAGAATCTCCATCTGCAAAACTGATAATATTATTGACTGATCGTTATCTTACCTTCATTTACAAAAAACTCTGCGAGCTGAGAGGATAACTGAACTGCATGAGACGAGTGAGGGAAGTTCATCGCACTATTCCACTGGAAACGATTCACCTCCGGATGCCACTGGACTCCATAGAAGGGATAGGTCTTACCTGGCATGAGGGACGAAAACATAATGATTGAAATACTTCTGCGTTATTATGAATCTAAGTATGAATGAGCTTCGTCTGGGGTGTGCAACCTTCAATAGTGGAGACAAAGTGAGCTGCATTCTCAGCCATGTTTGAAGACAGGATGGTGAAGAAACTCCGCAGCTTCTGGTTTTCCTCAAAATTCTGTTGGTACATTTGAATTGGTCATAGGTTTTAGTCTTGGTTCATGAATGAATAATAATAATAATAATAATAATATTAATAATAATAATAATAGCACCTTTCATGCAAGAATTGTTGCTCAAAGTGCTTCACATCAGTTAAAAATGTAGATTACATAATTAGATTACACACTAATTATAAAAGTAGAAGAAATAAAATGAAATTTCAACAGTATTTCATAAACAGGGGTGAAAGAGTACAGAAATAAAGAGTACAATTATGCAAGAAACAAAATGAGATTCAAACAAAATTACATAATATAGGTGAATGAGATGCAATAACAAGTACATACACACTGTACATGAAATGATAAAGTTTCGATAAAATGGCATAAAGACAGTGCACTCTGGTTTAGTGTTTGTACCCCCATTTTTAAAAATCTTTATCTCCCTTCAAACACCAATGAAAGCACAAATGTTTTACATTTGATTTTAAATATGTTCAGTGAGCTGGCTTTTCTGATGTCCTTGGGAATCGTATTCCACAGTTTTGGTTCGTAGTTGGTAAAGGCTGCATCCCCAATTTTCTTTGTAATATTTCTGGGAGTCATTACTAACCCTGCGGTGGATGACATTAGTGTTCTAGTTTGTACATAATTTATCTGTGAGTTTGTAATGCAGCTATAGGTCATGTTCCATTTAAGGCTTTGTAACTGAGGAATAGTATCTTAAAATTAATTCTCTACTCTTGGATTTAGTTAGTAGCTTCGCTGCAGAGTTCTGAATCAGATGAATCATCTGTGGTACTTTTAGATTAGATTAGATTAGATTTTTTAATTTTTAATTTTTTAATTTTTTGATTTTTCATTAGACAACAACATTACTTTACATCACACAACAATCACCTTTGTTCACCACCAGGCCACGCCCCCCACCCACATTAACAAGGCCAGAAGCGTCAGCCAAGACAAAACCTAAACAAAACCAAACAGACAAGACAAGACAAACCAAAGACAGACAAAACAAGACCAAACGTTGACAATACGAACTACACAGCACGCAGAGAGACACATGTTAACCTCACACCCCCTCCTTCACAAATGTTCAACTCCAGTATATAGAGTGAGTCCATGTGGTGTATATATGTATATAGAATGAATCCATTGTGGTGTAAATCAGGCACACGAAGCTTAGTCCATGTGTTGTACTGGTACATTTTCCATGTAATTCAAGAATGGTTGCCATATCTTACAGAAGATGTCACTTCTCCTATGCATCCAGTAGGTTATTTTCTCCAGGGGCACACAACTAGATTACATTTAATATACCTTTATTTGTCCACTCTGGAAATTTTCAAAAAAAATTCCCAGAGTATATTTTAAATATTTCTATGTCAAATTTAAGATATAGATATATAATATATAAAAAATATGCTATTTTTTTTTCAGGCAGATTTTTTCAGAAAATGTTCATTTTTCAGGAGGTCTGTAAAGAGTGCATTACAGTAGTCAAGTCTGCTGGAGATGAAAGTATGGACCAGTTTTTCAGCATCCTTCCATCTTATAACTGGTTATACTTTGGCTAGGTTTTTGGGCAAGGTGAGAACATGAGAAAGTCCCAACACTATACTGATCACCTTCACTGTGACTCCATAGTGGTGAAAGTTGCCCGTCAGAGGCTCCTGGGTCAAAGCCTTCATGAGTTCACGAGGGAAATCCTCAAACATCCTGCTGGAATAGGCATCTGTGAGGACAACAAGTCATAAACAGAGAAAACCAATCATAAGGCTTCACCCAGCACTTACATTGTGAATGCACTGATATAAAGGCAGGGATTGTCAATTGTGCTCAAGTTTTGGAAAAGTCCTCTGCTTTGTCTCTACTACCGCCATGTGGTGTTATTAAGTGAATGCAGATTTCCGAAGGGAAAAAGCTGAAAGAAATCATCAGTGTCCTATTGGAATATTTTTTAAATTTAACTTCATATTTTTTTCTCTATTATCATTTTTTAAAATTAAGTTGATTTTGTTATTACACAATATTACAGTTACATTCATACACTATAAGACAGCATTCCCAACCTACAATGACAGGATCAAAGACAACAGACAAAACACAAAAAAAACTCAACGAAACAAAAATAAGACAAAAAAACAAACAAGCAAACAAACAAAAAAAACCCCACAGAAATAAGTGAATTGCCTGAGTCACAGAGAGACATATGTTGACCTCTGACCTCCTAAAGTCCTACAAGCCCTGCTCAGGTATATAGAGCTGAACCAATGTGGTAAATGTTCCATGTGCTTTATAAATGGTTCCATATCTTATAGAACATCCTACTTCTTTTTTTCATCCAGTAGGTTATTTTCTCCAGGTTCACACAACTGTTGACTTTTTCTAACCACACCTTGGTTGGAAAGTGGGCAGGGTCTAATTTCAATTATGTAACAATACATTTCTCTGACAGAATTTCTGTCAGAACAAGATAACATACTATCTGAATGTTTGTTTTTTTTTATTTCATTGCATTTTTTTTTCTATTATTACGTCCACTCTTCCCCAAAAGTGGATTCAAGGGGTATTAATTTTAGTTCAGTTTGTTTCTTTATTTACAAACAAACACTTCAGCAGCAAAATTATTAGTTGAATTCAAACCAAAATTGTGTTTATAGGTCACCAGTGACCAAGAATACATGATAATAGATTTTGGAAAAAGTAGGTCAAAATCTCATCTCATTTATTTCGAATGGGTGAAATTTCAAACGGCTTTAAAAACATCAATTTTGTTTCAATTTACTTCAAACTTGGCACGACATCAGCATCAGCTGCATCCATTCCAATATAAGCTATGATACGTGCAATGGGTGGGTTTGTTGTGCCTGGCAACAGCTGTTTTGCTTTCTGTACTCTGTTAGCACAATTATTGTGACACTAATATAAAATTTAAAGACAGAAAGGTAATGTTACGCCAGTCAGTCTTATTTATATATTTGTTAAAATGCATATGTGAATAGTGTAGAAGTAGAAATGTGAAACATAATAATCATAAGTGAAATATGATAAGAATGAAAGTGTTTTAGTGAGGCGATCACACAGTTTAAGCAGGTTTACTTGTTTGTTTTAAGATTTTATGTTTATGTTTTCACACTTGGGCTCACATTCCTTCTGACATTCCTTAAATACAGCAGTATTTAAAGACTAGAGTCATCCAAAAAAATGCTTTAAAGTCATTTATAAATTGATTTTGACACTTCACGCTTTAAGTCCAACGTGTATCTGATCTCATTGTATGGATGATTATGGATGAAGTTCTAACCTGTAGTGAGGTTCAGAGGCATTGCGATGTTTTCAGCGTTAGTGTATGTCAGCAGACTTTCACCAGCCACCAGAACAGTCAGAAGCTGCAAGCCCATACACGTACCCCAGATGGGGAAGACATCTCCAACGCTGTTGGCCTGGAACACAAACAACACATGAAGCTGATATATGAAAAGAAATGAAGTAGGAAATTTTACCTAAAAGTCTCTTTAGTTATTAAAAGTATATATCCGTGATAACTCATAGGTTATATTTGCAAGTTTAGGTTCTGGAAAGACAAAAAAAAAGTGTCTCTGAAAAAGTGACGTATTGTACTTTAAACTTAGACTTTATTATCATTCAGATATGCACATAATGTACTGTATATAACAATATGGGTATAACTATATATCTGTATAACTATTGATCTGTATATTACTATATAACTGATGTTGTCTCTTTATTGATCTTTGCTGTTGCACTCAATCTGTTCTTATTTGTATTCATATATTTATTTTATTATGTTTTACTCTTATTTTTCATCATATTTGCAGTATCTCTCTGTATGTGTCTTGTCTTACATGTGCTGCTGTAACCTGAAATTTCCCCGCAGTGGCCTAATAAAGGCATCTAATCTAATCTAATCTAATCTAAAAGAAACAATGTAGGAAATTTTACCCAAAAGTCTCTTTAGTTATTAAAAGTATATATCCGTGATAACTCATAGGGTATATTTGCAAGTTTAGGTTCTGGAGAGACGAAAAAAAAAGTGTCTCTGAAAAAGTGACGTATTGCATTTTAAACTTAGACATTATTATCATTCAGATATGCATATAGTGTACAAAATGTCATTGCGTTCTGCTTTGCACAGTCATTAAATTATACATAACTATAAATATAAAAATCTGTGGTATAATAAATAGTGTAAACAGTTATAGAGTGCAGGCTATGTATACGTCTATGGCAGTGATTAAAAAATATATAAAACACTAAAAATGCACAGCAATAAAAGCATGTTGAAATATATAAATAAAATATTTTCATAAGATTAATTCAAAAACGCAGAAAGGTAAGAAGTAGTAGTGGAATGAGTCTGTCAAACATGTGAGAAAACTGTATTTATGGACAGTGTGGCAGTAAATGTGACATTTGCTGCCAGTTTAAACCCTTGATCAGACTTCTTAACAGTAAAGGACATTCCATTCTTTAACCGTGTACAAACCTGCAGAGCCAGATTGTAAAAAATCTTTGCCACTCGAGCGTATTCCGATTTCTCCAGGTCCACAGCCCCCCCGATGAACAACAGCCTAAACACACACCAGGCAGTTAGAAACGTGCACATTCACCTCTGGGAACACACACACACACATATACACACACACACTCAGGTGAAGTTACACATCTCACCCGTTAATCTTTTTGAAGATCATTTCATAATCGGCCGTGGACAGAGTCAGTCTGCGTAGAGGATTAAGGAAGCAAACAACACTGTTACATATTTGACATTTTTCTACTTCACCAAAGCTTAGAGTCAAAGGAAACAGGTGACAAAAGCCACTTCTTCTTTTCCATTTTATGGCAAAAAAAATATATACGGTATGTTTTTTTATGTTAAAGGACACTGAACCAGAATCAGTTATGCATCAATACATGCTTCTCTTAGTTAACTTTGCAATACTCTCACTCTCTTTGTAATGTTATAAAATAGTATCAGTCAGCAAACGGTAATACAGTACCTGATGGGCATGACTCTGCTGCCCCCAGACTCAATATACTTCACATACGCTGCAGGTATGTAGGTCTTGCCGTAGGGTTTCATGGCTTCATCTGAAACCTGCTGAGTCAAAATACCTGAAAACCACCAACAAAGAAAACACAAAACAACTTAAAAAAAACATCTGAAAAGGCATTCAATAACCGTTTTTTTCTCTCTCTGTTGAGGGTCTTTGTACTCGTAATATCTTGGACTTACCAATCACAGGCCTGTCGTTCAGAGTCTCCCTGCAGAGTGCAGTCGGCATGGCTTTAACATAACAGAGGACACAGGTAAATAGTACACACAGCCATGCAGAAAAGCCCGTGTTGGACATCTTGTCAGCAGCGAATGATCAAAAACGACCCGTAGAATCAATGTAAAAAAACAAAAAAGCATCCGAGCTGTTATAGAGCTCAGTATCACGACGCAACCCTGAACGTCTGTCATATATATACGTCGTGTCAGAAGAGGATCTAGAGAGTATAAGGAAGTAAGGAATGCCCTGATTTACATGTCACAACTCCTGAACTGCACATGTTGGACGGCCAAACAGGCTGCTGAGCTCAACAATAATAATCTGCTGACAGCGTGGAGTTTTTGGCAATTTTTTTTTGAAGCTGTCAAGGATGGGAAACAGTTTTGTGTGGGGCTGACAACAACAACAAAAAAAAAAAAGTTCATGGTAATTACAAAAGGACGCGGATGACGCAACATTCAGGTCACGTTGCCAGAGCTGTCATGCAGGTTTGAGTCTGAAGAAGAAAGTAGGTCTTCTATATATAGCCTTTTAAGAGTCCGGAGACTATTGCTCACGCTGTGAATGGGAACTGAGGTCAAACTCCTTTGTATAAACTGCACAAGGCAGGTAATATGGTCATCGCAAATATGTTTTTAAATGCATGAAAACTTTTATTTCACCCAAATACTCCCACACTATATTTGTTTATGCAACATTACAATAAATGTCCCATTTATTCCCATCAATAGTTGTGTGCATTTTGACCTGTGACCTTATATCTATGGACATAGATGTCTTTTAGATTAGATTAGATTAGATTAGATCAGATTAAATTTGATTAGATATACCTTTAATCGTCCCACAAGGGGAACTTTCTGATACAGCAGCAGAATACAAACAGTCGAAAAACAGAGTAGAACAGATATACAACAACGGAATCTTGTTTCAGCTGCATCTTATAGATTTTCCACGTGGTTCTGGACTCCAGGGACAATCCATGCGTGGAAATAATTACTTCATGTAAATACTCTATGAACCACTCTGTCCCAATTATTGGTATTGCTCATTAGTCTAATCTTTTGAAAATTGTTGGATAAAGACCTACAACTATTATCTGTTTATTCTGTATTTATCAATTCCATAATGATTTATCCCCATTTACGATGTCATTATCCTTTACCATTATCCTTTTTCTGTGAAAAGATTACTACGTTAACTTTACTGATCATGTAGATGTTCATAAAAGCGCAGCGTAAATTCAGATGGGATGTGAAGACAAAGATAAGGTAAGGAAAGAAAGAGACAAAGACAGATAAATGTATCAAGCTCCATGATGTAGAAAAAAATGGTGTTCCCACCTTCACTACGTAGCCTCTAAACGTCCAAATGGGTCCTCACTGTCCTTCCATCCTTAAAATCAGTGGCTCAGTAGTTTGTAGATCAGTGGTTTGGCTATTAAGGTTATTTAAGGTCATTGAGTGGTGACTGTTTTGTTGTTTGCGACATAAGAGTTTGCCCACCAGTACATTTGGTACTTGTTTCCAAATCTTTAAGCACTCATATGTTGCAAGTGGGGGAAACCTTAATGAGCAGAAATGTGCATCACTATTATTTATTGTGATTTTACTGTTATTTGACCAATTTATCTGTTTATATGTCTACATTTATATAAGTATGTTTTTATCTTTTTTGTTTCCTGCTCCACATGCCCAAAATTGCCCTTCGGGATAAATAAAGTCTTTTGAATTGAATTGAATTGAATCAGATTAAGAAAGTCTAGTCCAGGGGTCAGGAACCTATGGCTCGGGAGCCAGATGTGGCTCTTTGGATGAGCATCTGGCTCGCAGATAAATTGAAAGGGTCAACAAAGGGGGAAGAGTTATTCAAGTCTTTCATAGAATTAATTAAAGAACTCTCTATATGTTTGTTTGTGTTCCTTGTGTGTGTGTATTTTCATTTATTTTTTTGACTGTATATTTTTTTTGTCTGTTGTCTCTGATCCTGTCATTGTGTGTTGTGAATGTTGTCTTGTAGTGTATGAGCCCGAGCCATTTGTTCTATCACATAAATACAATATGGGATGGTTGAACTGTATGGTCTGGTCCTTTTTGATTGATGTGTATTTTATAGTGTACTGTAATGTAGTGAGTTAGGGTTCTATAATGTAATATTTGGATGATTAAACTATGTGGGCTTTTTAACTGATGTATGTTTAGGAATGTTTATGTACGTATGTGTATATGCATATGTATGTGTGTACGTTTGTGTATATATGTATATATATGGTTTTTTAAATGTTTTTATTTATGTATTTTATTTATGTTTTCATGCATTTTTTTCTTCCCTGTCTGTTTTCCCTTTTCTTTCTTCAACCATTTCTTTCTTTTTTATTCTGCAATGCTGTGGAAGAGCCCAACCAGGGACTGGAGTTGAAAATTAGCAATAGCTACAAGCTCACACATACTCACATTAGTTGCAAACTTGTAACTATGTTTGTCTGTATTGTCCCTATCAAATAAACAAATAAATGAATGTAACTGTAATATCGTCTAATGAAAAATACTGTAAAAAAAATAGCAAACTAAGATACGTCTTAGTCTAACTTGAAAATGCACTAGTTTAATTGTATTCAGTGTTTTAAAAAATATTATATGGCTCTCACAGAAATACATTTTAAAATATTTGACTTTCACGGCTCTCTCTGCCAAAATGGTTCCAGACCCCTGGTCTAGACATTAGTGTATTTCACTTCATTAAATCATAAAGTGCATTGAACTGCAAAAAATGTATTTAATGGTCGAGAGCTTTATTGTAAATATTTACAACATCAAAGAAAGATTTTTATCAGAGTATTGAGTTCAGGTTCTGTTTTAGACTCATCAGAGGTGGTGCTGTCATAGTCCAATCATCAGAATCAGCCACTAGATGGAGACAAATGTCAATCAAAAACTATCAGCTCTTTTTTTTTTTTCAATCTATTGGAACTCACCAGCTTTATTGAACCTCACCGACCATAAACAAACGCACTGACTTATTCACTTATTGTAACTTCATGTATGTAAGAGAATATGAATATCATGTTAGCATCTGTGAGTGTTTATGGACATGGTTGGTTAAACGGAATAATCATCTCAAAATACATACAATGAAAACATGAATGACGCCTTAACACAGCGAGACATTTCATTTATTTACTTGCGCTTCACGTCACCCGTATTGAGCTATAATAAATACATTTAGCATACATTTCTTCACAGTGACTCTGATGGCACGTGTACATTTTCCAGGTGAGGAATTTGCAGTGCTGAGACAATGAATAACTTTTTAATCTTATTCAAAATATACATAATTCCACTAAACCTTTTAAACACACAAACAGCACACATCACTTGGTCCATTCAGAGCTACATTGGTCCAAAGACCGCAGACATTTCAGTCTTTCTCTGAAAAAAAAAACAACCACACAAATCTAAATTATTACACATTTGATTAAAAAAAAGTGTTTTCCATTTCAGCCCTCATTTAAGCTCTACCTTACCTCTAAGCTGCTGTATGTCTTGACTAACATCCTTATACACAGCATTTAAAAGCTCCTCCTTTGACTGCAGTCCATCTAGAAACACTGGAAAAATACAATCAACTGTCATTCTTTCTCGTTTTCCACAGTATAGGTGAGTGAAGGGATCACAGTGCTGTTACTTTAAGAGATCCAAGTCATTTAATTACGATCTCTGTATAAAAATTTCTTCCTGCGGAGACTCACCGATTCCAGATACCATGTTCTCCATGTCTCTGAGGTTTTTTAAATACATGGGCCACACATATCCATCAAAATACCCCGGAGGATCAGGAGGCGAATACACCCTCAAACTGTCAAACGAACAGCACCACGACCATAAAGAGAACATTCTCAGAGGTGAAATAGAGTTTAAAACTTACTTTAGATAACTTGCTGAGGTAAAACATTTATTTTTGACATATTCCCACCTCCGTCTCTTCTTGCAGACATCATAAGGGATTTGCAAGAAGTAGCTCCGGTCAAATAACTCATTTAACGGCCTGTGAATACAAAGAGGACAGTGTCACAGTGAAAAGAAATGTGGTACATATACCATTATTTTCAGTGGACTTTCATATCACTCAGTTAATGCTGGGAACTTTGTTATGCTTCGAAGAAACCTCTTAGTGAATCTGAAACCACATGCTGCAACATGTGATCTTGGAAGTTTTGCAAAATCACCCACTACTTTCTATGTAGCTGTAGTTAGGAAGAGCTATAAGAGGCCGTTACGTGAAGCTCTGTTCTCGGCTCATTCTCCCAATACAAAGAAAACTACTGCGGAACTGATGAGAATATGCCTTTAGTATGATGTAAAAAGATTAGAATATTGTATTGTTATAAAAGAACATATTTTAATGTTTTGTCTTCCTGTCATGTAAGACTGGAAATCAAACACATGATTTTTAGTAGTCAA
>JAPTHA010192907.1:0-11675 GCA_029814585.1 Gymnapogon annona | reverse complement strand
TGGACTGATGAGTACATTCACCATCCCCGGACAGTGCTGTAGTGGCACTTTACACACACACACACACACACACACACACACATATATATATATATACATATATATATATATGAGTGTGTGTGCAAACAAATATAGGTACAAACAAATGTACACATGTATGTGCATATATGTACATATATGTCTAAATTATTCCAAGTATAATATTCATAATTAGAATTATTAATATATAATGAGATGGTTCAGAAGTTACACTGAGCAACTAAGACAAAAATATAAAGAATGTTGAAACATGGGTGGGCCGGATCTATTGTGTTTATGACAAAAAATACCTGACTGAAAAATTGATCGCTGTATCCAGATGCAAATTTTCTTCTCTTTCTCAAGTATTTTTTCATTCTCTCTGCAACTTTATAAGTCAATGTTACTACTTTTCAGAGGTCAATATTCTAGTTTCTATGTCCCTACTTAAATTATATTCATACTGGTATGTGTAAACTTTAGGCAAACCGTCTTGAATCATCTGAAAGCAAGTTTGTTTTTCTCATGAAACGTTCACATAACATCTACAGCGGTCAAATGTTTACATTAATACAACAGTGCAGTGAATCACCCACGCATGTTTCAACAAAACATTGCAAAACCCTGTTCTTGCAGCCATGATAAATTTTGTGCAGGGGTGAAGAAGAACAGTGTTAGTAACACACTGGTCCGATACAGCTCCTCTTGTCCACAGAAGAGGTTGTGTGGCTCACATGGAAACATAAAATGTGACTGTGAAGACCGTACACTGATTCACACCACGAGTTTGTCAGAAGGGTAGGATTTAATTTTACCTGGATGTATATGTGGCGAAAAAAAACCATTACAAAGTGGAAAATACTGAAGTCTTTCCTAGAATGGATTAAGTGTATATTTATACACTGTCTACAATAAAATGAATCCATATAAACTTTTAATATCCTGATTTTGTTTTTCAACTTGTTTTTACCAAACTGTGCCACCTACTTCTTACATGGACTTGCACATTTTTACGATGATCCTTACACATTTCTACAAGTATGGTTTCAAATGCAGGGCAGTTACTTATAGTGTAGTATTGTCATAACGTTATCAATAGTGTCAGTGATATGAAGGACCTGAACACGTTCTCCATCACTGAATCTAATGTAAAGGTGCAGCGGTTACCATCACAGCCACTAGAGGGCGGAACTCATCATCTTTTCCACCCTGTATTAAATTAATCAGCAACCCCGGCTGGATAGCTCAGTTGGTTAGGCACCAGGCTGGTGTGTAATGAGCGTCCAGTGGGTTGTGTCAGGAAGGGCATCCGATATAAAAATTCCTGCCAAATCAAATGTGCAAATTGGATTCGCTGTAGCGACCCTGGAAGGGAAAAAGCTGAAAGAAACCATCATCATTAAATTAAGGAGTAACAAAACCAGACAAAGGTTATGTTTCTCTTCTGTGTTAATGATATTTTGGGGTATCTGCAGGTTAAATTTAAGAATTTTTAATTTCAGGGCCTTTAAGACAGCAAAAAGTGTGATCACACTGCAAATTGTTTTGTCCATATATTTGATGGAACTGAAAGTACTGAAAAATAACAAACATCAAGATCACAACCTCCGTAGGCAGAACAAAGGCAACTTTTTCTGCAGCTCTGTTGTGCTAAAATGCAGACCAGTAATTACAAATTTGCCAAATTCTTACAAACATTTCAGTGTACAACGTAAGAAAATATTATAATTCTGTTTATTGTGTTTGTGGAGTTTTGACTTTTGAAATGTGCATTCAAGGATTTGTTGTAGGAGATAATTGTAAAAATAATTGAGGCCTACATTTTGGACAAACAAATTTAAGACTTTTTAATGATCCGTGGACACCCCATTTACCTCGTAAACACTAAGGAGTATGATCTTACCTGTCGATTGTCTCCTCGGTGAACAGTGCAGCGCTCAGACACTCTGTTTGCATTGAGGTTTTTCTGCAGCGCTTCAATGGCGTCTGGGTTCCACTCACAGGCGTGAACATGAGCGGCCCTGGCATGGACCAGGTACGGTAGAGTAAAGTATCCAATTCCTGCAGCACATACATATTAAACAGAATGTCAAAAAATTATGAAGATGGTTGGATTTTTAGACAAACTGTAATGAAATATATACTATTGAACATGCAAAGTTAATTACACATATAAGAAAATTCTAAATTCATAAAGGAGGTAATGCATTGTTAGTATAAACAGTTCCTGCACAAGGCCCTGTGTTTGTGCTTGTCTTTGTTGTGAGTGAGTCTGACCAGGCTGCCTGCACTGCAGATGTGTCTGCATCCATTCACCTCAAAATGGCATTTAATCTCTCTGGTTGGTCGACCTCTGTGACAGGATGCTGAAGCTGAGTTTCTACGCCTTTATCCGTTTCATCTGGGAGGGAAAAAAAACTGTCCTTGCATTGCCAGTTTTATTACCTGCATATAAATCTACCACAGTCTCCCGTCTGCAGTCGAATCCAGCCACTCTGAGCTTCTCCGTAATGTTTCCAGATGAGAACATGCACTTGGTCACATCAAACTCATACCTGAGATTAAAACACAAAAAAAGAACATGCTTTAAGTCGAGTGAAAGTTACAATTCATCTGCTGGGAACTTTTTCCTCAAGTAAATTAGGTTGATTAACATAAACCAGGGGTGTCAAACTCATTTTAGTTCAGGGGCCAAATTCTGTCACGTCTGGTGTGAAGTGGGCAGGGCTAATACAAAAAAACCCCAGAATTACATATCAATAATGTCAACTCCAAACTGTCTTAATATGATACAAATGTTTATGTCCGCGAACTGTCCTTTTAAAACAATGAATAACATTAACTATATACCTCAGTTAATGAATTATACATATACATTACAACTTACAGGTCACAGTGGATCTACACATACACAAAACATTTAGTAACAGGTAGAATATTGTTAAAATTACACTTACTTCTCTTCAGACATTTCAGGTTGTTTATTTGTTCAGATTATTTGTGTTTGGGAAATTATATTTACATACAGGAAAATTACATGAAAATATTTACTTTTCCACAGAGAAAAATTTTGAAGTTTTATTTACAGGTTATTTTGATCATATTTTTCGCAATCTGTATGTGGAACCTGAATTATAATTTTTGCAAATATCTTGGGAGAAACTTTTGCATTTCACAAATTCATTCCACGGGGCGGATCAGACCCTTTGGTGGGCTGCATTTGGCCCCCGGGTGAATATTTGACACGCCTGACATAAACCAATACTGACCTGATGCCATTGTCCACATGTGTGACCCAGCTGTGCTCCCCCAACAGCATTGTCACAACAGGAGACCGGAACCCATCACTGGATATTCGACTCATTTTTGCGAGACGCTTTGCCCCCAGTGCTTTGGCCACAGCAGTCCACAGCTGATTATCTAGAGCAGGGGTGTCAAACTCATTTTAGTTCAGGGGCCAAATTCAGCCCAATCTGGTCTGACGTGTGCCGGACCAGTCCAATAATAACAGAATTACGTCAATAATGTCAACTCCAAACTGACCTCTTATGATGAAAATGTTACATCTACGGTAATTTTAACAATATTATGCCTCAGTTCATCATTTATACCTGTATATTACAACTCACAGACAAAACATTTAATAACAGGTAGAAAATTGATAGAATTATACTAACTTCTCTTCAGACATTTCAGGTTGTTTATATGTGTTCAAGTGACTTATGTTTTTTTGTGAAATTATACTATTTATGTTTTTGTGTAAATACAGGAAAATTACATGAAAATCTATACATTTCCACAAAGAACAATTAGCAGTAGTGAGTATTTATACATTATTATAATATTTTTCCCAGTATGTCCGTGGAACCTGAACTCTTAATTTTTGCAATTATCTTAGATATAATTTTTGCATTTCACAAATTCATCCCACGGGCCGGACTGGAACCTTTGGCGGGCCGCATGTTTGACACCCCTGATCTAGAGCATCACAGACCAAAGCCATCTTTTAATCAACCAAATCCAACAGCTCACTTTATATGAAGACTGAAAGGCTGACGACAAAAACAGTGAGATCCCATTTAATGTGACAAATATTATAATTACACTCATTATAATAATCGTTTAAATAAAACTTAAGGAACTGGAAGCTTTAAAGGCGATTTTAAATAGACTTGGAAGCTGAAGTCTCTCACTGTAATTGTTTTATATTATTGACAGTTTTAAGATGTACGGCTTTTCAGTTGCATTAACTGTATTTTGGTTCTGCAATGTAATTTTTTGCCAAGTGCATTATTTGACATGCAAGTGTAAATATTTGACTATAACCAAGGCGGAATCTTAAATGTGCTGCTCTATCCTTCCTGGTTAAATAAAGGTTTAAAAGAAATTAATTTTGATTTAGTGATGATTTAATTTTCACTGAAAGAAATCTGAAATGTAAGAGTTTTGTCGTAACTGAATCAACCAACCATGTTCCCTGACATCTTGAGAATAATTTGGAGAATGCCAGTGCATCTCTGAAGGAGAACATTAGAAACTTAATATGAGGTCATTCAAATTCTCTTTGCACAAATGACAAGTGAGAAAAAAATGGAGGAAATTACCCTTTTTCTTCCACAGTGGCAAAGAGAAACAGTTTTCTCCGAGCAGGACCAGGTCTCCGTGCCTCTGGAAGCTGCGGGGGATGTCCCGCTTCAACTCCTCCGTCCATCTTTCTCCATGGGACTCCAACAGCTCCTGAAGAGCTGTCTCCAGTTCAGTACAAGTCCTCTGTCCTTTTCTCTTCTTGGTCTGCAAAGAAGCCTGTGATGAAAACAGGACAGACACGATAGCTTAAGGAGTCACTCAGTTTCTGCTCCTCAACTAAACATTACAGATAAATATTATATCTGCATCTCTTTTGAAATAACATTATTGAAATAATTCTGCACACAATTAATTTTTGCTCAGCTATATCGTCAGATCAACTCCAGATACAGAAGAATTGAATGGCAAACTTGACTTCTACATCAGAGGAGATCCCATTACTTTTAAAATACCTTGACCTTGCCTTAGTGCAGTCAACAAAAATAGTCTATCATCAAATCAAAGTTTATTTATATAGCACCAAATCACAACAACAGTCATCTCAAAGCACTGTACATGTAGTTTGTTCAACCAAACTCCCAGGTGGTTCTTGTTGTCGGACAGGTTGACAAGTAATTTTGCTTGTACTCTGCTTGTATTGTGCTCGTGACATACTAAAGTCCATTCCATTCCATTCCAACAGAAACCCAACAGAATCCTCCAGGAGCATCTATGACAGGGGTGTCAAACTCATTTTAGTTCAGGGGCCAAATTTAGCCCAGCCTGGTCTGAAGTGGGCCAGACCAGTCCAATAACAACAGAATTACATATCGATAATGTCAACTCCAAATCTTCCTTATATGATGAGAATGCTAATATCTATAAATTATCCTTTAAAACAATGTCAATAAGATTAATAACCTCAAAAGTCTTTAGAGAAATAAGTGTCATTTTAACAATGTTATACCACACTTTATAATTTCTACATGTTACAGATCACAGTGAATGTACAATACACAAAACGCTTAGTAACAGGTAGAATATTGTTAAAATGACACTTGCTTTTCTTGTTGTTGTTGTTTATATTTGTTCAGGTTATTTCAATGTTTTTGTGAAATTTCACTTTGTTTTAGTGTAAATGCAGAAAACTTACATGAAAATGTTTACATTTCTACAGAGAGAAATTTGAAGTTGCAAATATTCATCAGCTATTATGACAGTATTTTTCCCAGTCTGTACGTGGAATATGAACTACAATTTTTGCAAATATCTTAGATGTAATTTTTGCATTTCACAAATTCATCCCACGGGCCGGATTGGAACCTTTGGTGGGTCGCATGTTTGACACCCCTGATCTATGATATTACAGATTAATCACGGCTAGCAAGGACAGACTTATTTTTTAAATATGTTTTAATCCATGTTAACTGGTTAACCATGTTAACCAGATTCATTGTGTGTGTCTGTGTAATGACAATAAAGGAAGTCTAAGTCTAAGTCTAACTTGTCTCTACATGTCAAAACTTTCAATGGGTCTGTCTGTTGTTAATTATTTGTCTGCAGCTCATATTATGTCTTAAAAAAACAACCTTGTAATAGAATATATGACAAATTAGGACAGGAAAGGCCCACTCTGAGGATTCCATATTTTGAAAATATATAGTAACTGTGGGTCACTGTCATGTAGCCACATCTGGATGTCATCCAGAGTGACAACCCTAAAACTGCGAAAAATGAGTACACTGATAGTGACAGGTCCTTTTTAGGATGTCTGTATCAAATTTATTGTTAAAATGTAGATTTACAGATAAAACTAATTTTACACAGTTTTTAGGGTGGGACGACATCCAAAAGTGTTCACATGACCCCTGTACACATTGCATGTTTAACTGTTTACATGTTTTTCTTCACTATACTACAGTAACTACACACATTTAATTACAAAAGTTTGCATTTCACCATGAGAAAGTACCTATACGGTAGTTGGACAATTCAGAAGCTGAAAAAGTGTTTTTATGGTTTTCTGAATACGCTGTAATGTACTGGAAAACTTCCTAATCTGTGTTTTTCCTCTCCCTTCAGCTTTCATTACCTGAATCCAGTGTACTCCGCATGCTGTGTCATCAGGGACCATGGTGTTGAGATGCTGCAGGTCCAGATGTAATAAACTGGAGGTTAAGACGGGAAGAAGAACGGTTCCATCCGAGTCCTTCATTAAACACAAACTCAAGTCTAGAATTCCCTCAGATTGTAGATATTTCCTGTGGAATACAATGACATTGTAACAGCATCGCAAGGAGACAAAAAAAATAGATTTCAACCCTTTCTGTCCCAGCTGTGGTTAGTTCGTCAGTCGCTATGCTAACAGTTAACTAACGAGCTTATTTCTGTTCCCACGCTTCATATCAGATCACCTGAGCTGTTGTGCACGACACTGCGGTACCCGAAGACACGGCACACTCTCCATTTATAAGAATAAAAAACAATCAAAGAGCCGCAACTCTAAGTGTCATAGATGTCCATTCAGCCAAATTGTGTTAGTGTTTCCAGTCGGACGATTGAACCAGACGGACAGTCGGAAAAAAAAACTTTATTGTACAGCCGTTTCCAGACAATGTAGTCATTTCAGTACTATATCCATCAATAATATTATTCTTCAACAACAATTTATTGAATATAATTACTTTTGAGTTGTGCTTTATGAAGTAAGTGCTGTTTAATGAATGAAGAGAGTAACTAACACTTTGGATACATTACTTACCAGTACCAATTGATAAAGCTAGAGAGCTCACACGAATGAAATGAATGTAAAAAAGCAGACTTAAAAAACTCAAAAATCAAATATGTACTTTGAAAAAGAAAAATAATATGTTGGTTTCTCTCCAAGTTTGCAGACAGCGATCACTCATAAGGCAGTCAATTTGTCACAGGGAGTACAGACGAGGACCACAAATGCATCACGTTGCAACAGTTTATTGCAGGGTTTTGGGGGAAAGGGAGTGTGTGTGGGGATCCTAGTGGCTGAGCGGAGTCTTTATTGGTCTAGATAGGCAGGTTACCAATGCGGGCTTTGCAGGTGTAGACAGACAGGCTGGATTTGTAGAGTAATCAGGCAGGTTGGTTTGGCAGAGTAGTCAGATATGCAGGCTTCACAGGCGTGTAGTCAGGCAGGCTTCGCAAACGATCTGACAAGACTAGACTGAAAGACCGGGCCTTATATGCAGGAGTGATTAGCCTATAATGCAGTGCAGTTGGCAGGTTAATCAGAGTGCAGCAGGAGCAGAGACAGGTGTGGCTAATAGGCAGAGCAGAGTCACAACAGGCAGAGAGAGAGAGAGCTCATGACACAATTTATGATTATTTATTGTTTTAACCTTGAATTTTCATTAAAATAAGAAATGGCTGGTGCTTCTATTGAGTTTTTATTTAAACTTTTTATTTTGTGTATCAGACTGCATATTTTTAAAGTGGGTTTAGGCCTGAAGTTATCGTAAAATATTGAAACTGTCATTCCACTGTGGTCCTGATGTAACATGGAAGAAAATAAAACAATATACTCTCAGAAAATTCTCCATGCGAAGTAACATGTGGATCCCAAATTCTTATAGACTTCAGATGTTCATTCATTCATCATCTAACCCGCTGAATCCTTTGCAGGGTCGTGGGGGTCGCTGGAGCCTATCCCAGCCACATAGGGCGAAGGCGGGGGGGGGGGGTCCCCGGCCCGTTCCACGCAGGGGACTTCAAATGTATTTAAAGTAAAGTTGCACAGATCAGCTAAATATTAACCACTATTAGCCTTAATGACTGACATGAACCATCAGAAAAAACACAACACTGTTTGTTGTATTAGTTCATGAATTCTCATTCAAAGATAATGCTATGTTTGACATGAAAAATAATCTTTGTTTCCCTGATACAAGCGAGGCCTTGATAATGGAAGATTCGACACATACATCAAGCTATGTGGCTCATTTTCTACCACTGGGTGCATATCATTGGCTTTCACATTATAATTTATATTCAGTGTAATTATTTTTAGAATATTATGGGGTGACTGTAAAAAGAAACCAATAATTAGCTTGTTATACATTCATCTATTTTAACCGCATCTGTCATTCTGTCCTTTCTTCAGGCATTAAAATCAACCCACCTCTTCTCCCTCTAATGTCTATGTTTGTGATGCGACGTGGCTCCGGGATTAAAATTAAGCTTTAATCTGTCTGCAACCATGAGAATGTTTAATGGCAGGTTGGTTGAAACAGCATCAGACAGGTCGTTTATTAATAATCGCCTCTGCTGGAGGAGAGTCTGACTGACATGGATGAGCAGAAGCTTTTATATCTTCCGTTCTTTGATTTAAGGACAGACTGAAAGTGAAGCATGGCTGGTTTACTTGCGGGGCGTTTATGGTCAAGGTCTCATCTGATGAAGCACCATCTCTTTGCTGCTGTGTAAAAACAAGGAGGCTATTACAGGTTTGTGATTGAGCTGAACCAATATTGAACCATCACATGTATGGCTTTTTATGTCTGCACTTAAACAGAGTCAGGATGGACGTAATAGAATACAGAATGGACAAACAAACACACAGACTTTAAGCTGAAGGTGGGGGCGAACAGAAATAATGGAGGCCTATTATTCAGTGATAAATCAAAGCAATTCATTTACTTTCAGTATAAGACTCCATACAACCTTCTGTTGTGGGATGGACATTTTTATTTTAGAATTAAAGTTAAGGTCAAATATGAACAGTTGTATAGTATAGTATAGTATAGTATAGTATAGTATAGTATAGTATAGTATAGTATAGTATAGTATAGGTGTAAAAACCCACTGATATTAAAAGTAAAGGGATTTGAAGTAAGGTTGGAGATTTGGCAAAAGATGTTCATATCAGTCAGTATTAATAACAATCACAATTACTCTCAGATCATTATCATCATTATTATTCCCCAGTTAAATGCTTGTTTTGGGTCAAACCAGATGCTATACCTATGGTCAGGACATGTAAAACAAGCAAACACTTAATAATTCTTCATTTTTAATAGTTGTATTTGATATTATTGTCAGACATGAACTAATGTATTATTCATGTGACCTTTGCACTGCATTATGTTCATTCTGGTATGATCAATGATTAATAAAACATCTCTCTAGCCTTGTATCATCCCATGTCATGACAAAAGGGAGGCAATTGTAACAATTGTAAAGGCCCATGACTGACAGAGCCTCTAGAAAACAGTAGTTTTAAAATGTACAGTGGTAACCTGCCATCATAACAGAAGGTTTTCTTCACAAATTGCTGACATACATAGTTGTTTCTTCACATTAGTTATATATAAAAGCCAGTTAGCTTTAATGCAGGAATAGGGGGAGAAGTGGAGGGAGAACCAAAATCTAAAAAGTAAAAGTATGATTTGTAAATCAATGTAAAATGTAAATCCATTATGATTAAAAATGCTGAACATGTTACATTATGAAAGATGTATGAAATAATGAAATATATCCAGCCTTAGCAGCACATTGTTATATTTTAAGCGGTTGCAGCATTGAAATAACAGGGTCTGAAGTTGTATTTATTATATTTTAATTATAATTATCATGGGGGCACACAGTTGATATTGAATAGATATGAAAAAATAAATAAATAATATTAAAATCCATAACTGTGGATGAAACATTTATTCTTTTATATTTGACTGCAGATCCTTTCTTATTAAACTACACGTGGATACACAGCTGGATGGTCGTTGTCATTATTCTATTCCCAGTGGGCTTTTAGTCGAGGTAAGGCAAATTTATTTGTATAGCACAATTCATACACAAGGTAATTCAAAGTGCTTTAGAGACATTAAAATCATGAACATACAAATGAAAATACATTTCAAAGAAAAAAAAGATTATGCCAGTAACAGACCATAATATTAAGAGCATTAAAATTATATGTTGAATACAAATAAAAGTGAAGGTTTGCAGCAAATAATAATGTTCTGATCTGAATGAATGAACAGTTCAGGGTGTGCAGGTAGAAGAGGTGAAGCTGAGGAGCGTAAATGTGAGGGCCCGCCTATGCTGTGGCTGGGCCGCACCCTCTGAGCAGGAAATTAGGCGACTATTTAAGGAAGTCTGCTCAGCCAGCAGCGTAGCTCCAATGTCACCACTTTCCCATTCAACCCTTCAATAACTCAGACATTGTCATTATGTATGGACTCTGGCTTGGTTTTCATGTAGAGGTCTGC
Source organism: Gymnapogon annona (assembly GCA_029814585.1). Taxonomy (NCBI): domain Eukaryota; kingdom Metazoa; phylum Chordata; class Actinopteri; order Kurtiformes; family Apogonidae; genus Gymnapogon; species Gymnapogon annona. The sequence continues at coordinate 849 of JAPTHA010192907.1, read as the reverse complement.
GTAGGTTCTCTTGTGTTTGGTGTGCTTTATTTATGGTGCATGTTTTAGATGTGGAAATGGTAAATAAGACTTTTCTACACATTCTATGTTACTCAAAGCGCTTCACACTGGCCACACATCTACCCATTCACACACCAGTGGATGGCACCACTGGGAGCAAGTTAGGGTTCAGTGTTGTGACGGTCCCCCCGTTTGCCCTTTCATTTGTGTTTGTGTCATCTCCTTCAGTGATTGGTGGGCAGGGCTGTTGAGTGGCAACGGTAGCACCTGGGCCCGGTGTTCCCACAGCTGCTAAAACCCACTCCATTTGGTTTAGGAGGCTCTCTCCATGCGCAAAGCTTTGGCTTACTTGATTTATTCACCACACACATGCATACACTTCATGTTCTCTCATCCTGTACTCGCACACTACTGATTCTACACATTTACACATTCCATCTCCTGATTTGTTTTGGTTGATGCTTTAATTTAGTTTAATGAAGAGCACATTTCTGTTAAACCTGGCATCTCCAACCGTTTCTGTGATGGCCGTCAACCCTTCGGCCATTGAATGACCCACTCTACCAACTGAGCCATCAGCCATCATGCAACCTACCTGATTCAGCTGATTCAGGCGGATGTCTATCATTAGCGCTGCAGAACAATGATAACAACCTGTCAGGTGCGTTGGAAAAGGGATACATCTAAAACATGCAGTACAGGTGTCCTTGAGGACTGGAGTTGGGGATCCCTGGTGTATTCTGTGGTTCTGTGTGTTTAGGAGCGTGTTTAGTTTCAGATTCAGATTCAGATTCAGATTCATTTTATTGTCATTGCACAGACCAATGGTCTGGCAACGAAATGTCATAA
>JAPTHA010192901.1:0-11675 GCA_029814585.1 Gymnapogon annona | reverse complement strand
GTGTGTGTGTGTGTGTGTGTGTGTGTGTGTGTGTGTGTGTGTGTGTGTGTGTGTGTGTGTGTGTGTGTGTGAACGGTTCCTTCCTCTACTAAGTCGACTGGTTTTCTTAGTAGGTCGATGCCATATGTCGCCGACGACAACAACGACACTGCAACGTTTCCTTTTTTTTTTTTTTTTTTAATTTAATTTGTGTTGGTGACAAATCCTTTCCTGCTCCGTCTCTTATTTGGAAGTTTACATTTTTACATTGTTGTTCTGTTCAATCATCTTTAAATATACACTTTAAATGAACATGTGTGCAGAGTGATCATTGATGTGATGTCATCCGTCTCTGTATCATCCCCCCCCCCCCACACACACACACACACATACACACACACACGCACACACCGGCGTAGATCAGGCTTTTAAAGGTGAACACACTGAACCACTTGATGGCAGCATTAGTCTGTGGATGGTGTGTGTGTGTGTGTGTGTGCGCGCGCATCCGGAGGAGCTCATCTGGGTCGACACTGAGGAGAGTGTGATCTGTAAGCTGTAATGTACATGTATAAATGATAAAGTGAGGTATAATATCGTTAAAATTACACTTATTTTAATGTACATGTATAAATGATAAACTGAGGTATAATATTGTTAAAATTACACTTATTTTAATGTACATGTATAAATGATAAAGTGAGGTATATTATCGTTAAAATTACACTTATTTTAATGTACATGTATGAATTATAAAATGGTATGTAGTTAAAAAATAAACTTAATGTATTTGTTTAAATTATAAACTGCGTTATATTGTTAAAATTACACTTATTTTAATGGACATATGTAAATGATTAACTGGTGCATAATATTGCTAAATTTATACTTAATTTAAATTAAATGTATATTATATATTTATATAATATATATTAAGGAAAGCGGGTATAATGTTAAAAATACACTTGTTTTAATGTCACGTGTAATTTTATAAAATGAGGTACAATGTTAAAATTATACTTAATTTAATGTACATGTATAAAGGATTAACTGGCACATAATTTTAAAATTCCGCATAATTTAATGTACATGTATAAATTATAAACTGAGGTAATGGTTAAAATTACTTTTAATGTACATGTATAAATTATAACAGTTATAACAGTGTAATGTTAAAATTCCAATTTACTTGTGCATACTTGTGCATAAATTGTTAAAATTAGACTTAATTTAATGTATATTCATCAGTGATAAACAGGTATACTGTTGAAATTACACTTGTTTTAATGTACATGTATAAATGAATAACTGGCGGATAATGTGAAAATTACACTGAATGTAATGAACGTGTATAAATGATAAACAGGTATTGTTAAACTACTTTTAATTTAATGTACATGTATAAAATAGAAACAGGTGTAATGTTAAAATTACACTTAATTTAATGTACATTTATAAATGAATAACTGGCACATATTGTTAAAATTATGCATAATGTAATGTACATGTATAAATTTAAAAAGCTGAAATGTTAATTACGTTTAATTTCATGTACATGTAAAAATGTTTAACTTGCACATAATGTTGAAATTACACTTCAAATTTTCTTAAATTACTTGTTTTAATGTACACGTATAATTGATTACCTGGCACACTACATTGTTAAAATTACACTTAATTTATGTACATGCATAAATTAAAACAGGTGTACTTTCAAAATGACACTTAATTTAATGTAAATGTATAATTTATAAATGGGTGTATTGTAAAAAATAACACTTATTTTAATGTACATGTATAATTGATTAACTGTTGCATTATAATGTTAAAATTAGGGCTTAATTTATTGTACATGTGTAAATGATAAACTGAAGTATAATATTGTTAAACCTACACTTAATTTAATGTGCATGTAGAATTTATTGACTGGCGCATTATATTGTTTAAATTACACTTCATTTAATGAAGATGTTTAGTTGATTAGCTGGCGCATTATATTTAAAATACACTTAATTCAATGTATATGTATTAATTAAAACAGGTTTAATGTTAAAATTCCACTTAATTTAATGTACCTACATCATTTATGAACTGGGTGTAATTTTAGAACAACACTTTAATGTAAATGTATAATTTATTAACTGAACACTATTTTTAAAATTACATTAAATTTAATTTACATGTATAAATGATTATCTGAGATATAATATTGTTAAAAATACACATAATTTAATGTGCATGTATGACTGAATACTTGTGCATAATATTGTTAAAATTACATTCAATTTAATGTGCATGTATTAATAAAAACAGGTAATGTTAAAATTACACGCACTTTCATGTACATGTATTATTGATTAACTTGCACATTATATTGTTTCAATTACACTTAATTTAATGTACATGTATAAATTAAAACAGGCCTTTTGTTAAAACAATACTTAATGTACATGCATAATTGATTAACTGGAGCATTATATTGTTACATTACACTTAATTTATTGTACATGTATTAATTAAAACAAGTGTAATGTTGGAATTGCACTTAATTTAATGTACATGTATAAGTTAAAACAGGCCTAATGTTAAAATAATACTTAATTTAATGTACATGTATAATTGATTAAGTGGTGCAATATATTGTTAAATTGCTCTTTATTTAATGTACATTTATAAATTCAAAACAGGCATAATGTTAAAATTATGATTGATTAACTGGTGCATTATATTGTTAAATTGCACTTAATTTATTGTACATGTATAAATTAAAAACAGGAGTAATGTTAAAATTACATTTAATGTAAAGTACAGGTATAATTGATTAACTGGCGCATTATATTGTTTAAATTTAACCTAATTTAATGTATATGTATGAAGTAAAAACGGGTGTAATGTTAAAACTCCATTTAATTTTATGTACATGTATAAATTAAAACAGGCCTATTGTTAAAATAATACTTAATTTAATGTACATGTATAATTGATTAACTGGTGCATTATATTGTTAAATTGCACTTAATTTAATGTATATGTATAAATTAAAACAAGTGTAATGTTAGAACTACACTTAATTTAATGTAAATGTAGAAATGATAAACTAAAGTAATATATGGTTGAAATTACTTTGAATTTAATGTACATGTATAAATGAAAAACGTGTAGTGTTAAAATCACACTTGATTAATGTACATGTATAAATTGAAAAGGTACAATGTTAAAATAATGCTTAATTTAATGTACATGTATACATTAAAACAGGCCTATTGTTAAAATAATATTTAATTTAATGTACATGCATAAATGATTAACTGGCACATCATATTGTTAAATTACACTTAATTTAACCTGCATATATTAATTAAAACAGGTGTATTGTTAGAATTGCACTTAATTTAATGTACATGTATAAATTCAAAGCAGGTGTACTGTTAAAATTACATTTCATTTAATGTAAAGGTAAAATTGATTAACTGGTGCATTATATGTATGAGTTAAACTTAATTTAATGTATATGTATAAAGTACAAACAGGTGTAATGTTAAAATGCCACTTAATTCAATATACATGTATAAATGAAAACAGGCCTGATGTTAAAATAATAGTTAATTTAATGTACATGTATAATTGACTAACTGGTGCACTATATTGTTAAATTGCAGTTAATTTAATGTACATGCATAAATTAAAACAAGTGTAATGTTAAAATTACACTTAATTTGATGTAAATGTATAAATGATAAACTAAGCTAATATACAGTTAAAATTACTTGGAATATAATGTACATGTATAAATTAAAAACGTGTATTGTTAAAATCACAATTAATTTAATGTACATGTACAGAATAAATTAAAAAGGTATAATATTTACGTAATGTACATGTATCAATTAAAACAGGTAAAATCTTAAAACAACACTTAATTGAATGTACATGCATAATAGATTAACTGTCACATTATATTGTTAAATTACACTTAATTTATTGTACATGTATTAGTTAAAACAGGTGTAATGTGAGAATTACACTTAATTTAATGTACATGTACAATTTAAAACAGGCCTAATGTTAAAATAATACTGAATTTAATGTACATGTATAATTGATTAACTGGTGCATTATATTGTTTACATTAAACATAATTTCATGTATATGTATAAAGTAAAAACAGGTGTAATGTTGAAATTCCACTTAATTTAATGTATATGTATATATTAAAACAAATTTAATGTTAGAATTACACTTGACTTACTGTACATGTATCAATGATAAACTGAAGTATTATATGGTTAAAATTACTTTGAATTTAATGTAAAGGTATAAATTTAACAGGTTCAATGTTAAAATAATGCTTAATTTAGTGTACCTACAGGTATAATGTTAAAATAATGCTTAATTCAATGTACGTGTATAACTGATTAATTATACTGTTAAATTACACTTAATTTAATGTACATTAATGAATTAAAACAGGTGTTATGTTAGAATCACACTTAATTTAATGTACATGTATAAATTAAACAGCCGCAATGTTAAAATAATGCTTAATTTAATGTACATGCATAATTGATTAACAGGTGCATTATATTGTTAAATTGCACTTAATTTAATGTACCTGTATAAATTCAAAACAGGCGTAATGTTAAAATTACATTTAATTTAATGTACAGGTAATTCATTAACTGGCGCATTATGGTTTAAATTAAACTTTATTTAATGTATGTGTTTATGGTAAAAACATGTTTAATGCTAAAATTCCACTTAATTTAATGTACATGTATAAGTTAAAAGGTGCAATGTTAAAATAATGCTTCATTTAATGTACATGTATACATTAAAACAGGTAAAATGTTAAAAAAAAAACACTTAATTTAATGTACATGAATAATAGATTAACTGGTGCATTATATTGCTAATTTACACTTAATTTAATGTATTAATTAAAACAGGTGTAATGTTATAATTACATTTAATTTAATGTAAAGGTATAATTCATTAACTGCCGCATTATACTTTAATTTAAACTTTATTTAATGTATGTGTATATAGTAAATCATGTGTTATGTTAAAATGCCACTTAGTTTAATGTACATGTATAAGTTAAAACAGGCCTACTGTTAAAATAATTCTTAATTTAATGTACATGTATTATTACTTAATTAATTAATGTATTATTAATTAATTGATTAACTAGTGAAACTAATAAAAACGTGTAATGTTAAAATGCCACTTAATTTAATGTACATGTATAAATTAAAACAGGCCTGATGTTAAAATAATTCTTAATTTAATGTACATGTATAATTAATTAAGTGGTGCAATATATTATTAAATTGCACTTAATTTAATGTACATTTATAAATTCAAAACAGGTATAATGTTAAAATGACACTTAATTTAATGTACATTCATAATTGATCAACTGGCGTATTATATTGTTTAAATTAACCTTAATTTAATGTATATGTATAAAGTAAAAACAAGTGTAATTTTAAAATGACATTTAATTTAATGTACATGAATAATAGATTAACTGGTGCATTATATTGTTAATTTACACTTAATTTAATTTACATGTATTAATTAAAACAGGTGTAATGTTATAATTACATTTAATTTAATGTAAAGGTATAATTCATTTACTGGCGCATTATAGTTTAAATTAAACTTTATTTAATGTATGTGTATATAGTAAATCATGTGTTATGTTAAAATTCCACTTAATTTAATGTACATGTATAAGTTAAAACAGGCCTACTGTTAAAATAATTCTTAATTTAATGTACATGTATATTAATTAATTAAGGTATTACTAATTAATTAATTGATTAACTAGTGCAACTAGTAAAAACATGTGAAATGTTAAAAGCCACTTAATTTAATGTACATGTATAAATAAAAACAGGCCTGATGTTAAAAAAATTCTTAATTTAATGTACATGTATTATTGATTAAGTGGTGCAATATATTGTTAAATCGCACTTAATTTAATGTACATGCATAATTGATTAACTGGCATTGTTTAAATCAACCTTAATTTAATGTATGTGTATAAAGTAAAAACAGGTGTAATGTTATAATTATTTTTTATTTAATGTACAGGTAAAATTGATTAACTGCCGCATTATATTGTTTAAATTTAACTAAATTTAATGTTTATGTATAAAGTAAAAATGGGTGTAATGTTATAATTACATTTAATTTAATGTACATGTATAATTGATTAAGTGGTGCAATATATTTAAATTGCAATTAATTTAATGTACATTTATTCATTCAAAGCTGGTGTAATGTTAACATTACACTTAAATTAATGTACATGTATACTATAAAAAAGGCCAATTGTTAAAATAATACTTAAATTAATGTACATGCATAATTGATTAACTGGCACATTATATTTTTAATTACACTTAATTTAATGTACATATATTAATCAAAACAAGTGCAATGTTAGAATTGCACTTAATTTAATGTACATGTATAAATTATAAATGTGTTGAATTAAAATGACACTTAATTTAATGTACATGTATAATTGATTATCTGGTGCATTATATTGTTAAATTGCACTTAATTTAATGTACATGTATATATCCAAAACAGGTGTAATGTCAAAATTACATTTATTTAATTTACATCTATAATTCATTAACTGGCGCATTATATTGTTTAAATTAAACTTAATTTAATGTATTTGCATTAATTAAAACATCTGCAATGTTAGAATTAAACATAGTTTAAAGTACATGTGTAAATTTAAAAGAGGTATAATGTTAAAAATTACACTTCATTTAATATACACATATAATTAACTGGTGCAATACATTTTTAAATTACACTAAATTTAATGTACATGTATAAATTAAAACAAATGTAATCTTAGAATTACACTTAATTTAATGTACATGTATCAATGATAAACTGAGGTATTATATTGTTAAAATTACTTTGAATTTAATATAAATATATAAATTAAACAGGTGCAATGTTAAAATGATGCTCAATTTAGTGTACATGTACGCATTAAAACAGGTATAATGTTAAAATAATGCTTAATTCAATTTATGTGTAAAACTGATTAATTATACTGTTAAATTACAGTTAATTTAATGTACATAAATTAATTAAAACAGGTGTTATGTTAGAATTGCACTTAATTTAATGTACATGTATAAATTATAGATGTGTTGAATTAAAATGCCACATAATGTAATGTACATGGATACATTAAAACAGGTATAATGTTAAAAAAAACTTAATTTAATGTACATGCATTATTGATTAACTGGTGCATTATATTGGGCAAATTAAACCTAATTTAATGTATATGTATAAAGAAAAAATAGGTGTAATGTTAAAATGCCACTTAATTTAATGTACATGTATAAGTTAAAACAAGCCAAATGTCAAAATAATTCTTAATTTAATGTTCATGTATAATTTATTAACTGGTGCAATATATTGTTAAATTGCACTTAATTTAATGTACATGCATACATTAAAACAGGTATAATGTTAAAAAAATTAATTTAATGTACATGCATAATTGATTGATTGGTGCATTATATTAGGCAAATTAAACGTAATTTAATGTATATGTATAAAGAAAAAATATATGTAATGTTAAAATGCCACTTAATTTAATGTACATGTATAAGTTACAACAGGCCTAATGTCAAAATAATTCTTAATTTAATGTACATGTATAATTTTTTAACTGGTGCAACATATTGTTAAATTGTACTTATTTTAATGTACATTTATAAATTCAAAAAAGGTATACTATTAGAATTACATTTAATGTAATGTTTTGTTATAATTGATTAACCGGTGCATTGTTAAATGTTAAAATTCCATTTATTTTAATGTACATGCATAATTCATTAACTGGCACATTTTATTGTTTAATTATAATAAATTGAATGTACATATATTAATTAAAACAGGTGTAATATTAGAATCGCACTTAATTTAATGTACATTTATAAATTCAAACAGGAGTAATGCTAAAATTACATTTAATTTAATGTACAGGTAAAATTGATTAACTGCCTCATTATATTGTTTAAATTTAACTTAATTTGATGTATGTGTATAAAGTAAAAATGGCTGTAATGTTAAAATTCCACTTAATTTAATGTAAATGTATAAATTAAATTCAATTAAATTAAAACAGGCCTATTGTCAAAATGAAACTTAATTTAATGTACAGGCATAATTCATTAACTGGCGCATTATTTTGTTAAATTGCACTTAATTTAATGTACATGTATAAATTCAAAACAGGCGTACTGTTAAAATTACATTTAATTTAATGTACAGGTATAATTCTTTAACTGTCACATTATAGTTTAAATTAAACTCTATTTAATGTATGTGTTTATAGTAAAAAACGTGTAATGATAAAATTCCACTTAATTTAATGTACATTTATAAATTCAAAACAGGTATAGTGTTAGAATTACATTTAATTTAATGTACATGTATAATTGATAAACTGGCGCATTATATTGTTTAAACCTTAATTTAATGTATATATGTAAAGTAAAAACAGGTGTAATATTAAAATTCCATTTAATTTAATGTACATGCATAATTGATTAACTGGCACATTTTATTGTTTAATTACACTTAATTTAATGTACATATATTAATTAAAACAGGTGTAATATTAGAATTACACTTAATTTAATGTACAAGTATAAATTCAAAACAGTAATGTTAAAATCACATTTAATTTAATGAATAGGTAAAAGTGATTAACTGCCGCATTATATTGTTTAAATTTAACTTAATTTAATGTATGTGTATAAAGTAAAAGTGGGTGTAATGTCAAAATTCAACTTAATTTAATGTACTTGTATAAATTAAAACAGGCCTATTGTTAAAATAATTCTTAATTCAATGTACATGTATAATTGAATAAGTGGTGCAATATATTGTTAAATTGCACTTAAGTTAATATACATTTATAAATTCCAAACAGGCCAATTATTAATATAAGTTAATTTAATGTACATGCATGATTGATTAACTGGTGCATTACATTTTTGAATTACACTTAATTTAATGTATATATATTGAAAAAAACAGGTGCAATGTTAGAATTGCAGTTAATTTAATGTACATGTATGAATTTAAAATGTGTTGAATTAAAAGGACACTTAATTTGATGTACATGTATGAATTTAAAATGTGTTGAATTAAAATGACACTTAATTTAATGTACATGTATAATTGATTACATTGCACTTAATGTAATGTACATTTTTTAATTCAAAACAGGTATAATGTTAAAATGACATATAATTTAATATACATGCATAATTGATTAACTGGCGCATTATATTGTTTAAATTAACCTTAATTTAATGTATATGTATACATTAAAAACAGGTGTAATGTTATAAGTACATATAATTTAATGTACATAAATAATTGATTAACTGGTGCATTATATTGTTTAATTACACTTAATTTAATGTACATATATTAATTAAAACAGGTGTAATATTAGAATTGCACTTAATTTAATGTATATGTATAAATTCAAAACAGGAGTAAAGTTAAAATTACATTTAATTTAATGTACAGGTAAAATTGATTAACTGCCACATTATATTGTTTAAATTTAACTTAATTTAATGTATGTGTATAAAGAAAAAATGGTTGTAATGTTATAATTACTTTTAATTTAATGTACATGTATAATAGATTAACTGGTGCAATATATTTAAATTGCAATTAATTTAAAGTACATTTATTCATTCAAAACTGGTGTAATGTTAAAATTACACATAATTTAATGTACATGTATACATTAAAACAGGCCTATTGTTAAAATAATACTTAATTTAATGTACATGCGGAATTGATTAACTGGCGCATTATTTTTCTAAATTACACTTAATTTAATGTACATGTATACATTAAAACAGGTATAATGTTAAAAAAACACTTAATTTAATGTACATGCATAATTGATTAACTGGAGCATTACATTTTTGAATTACACTTAATTTAATGTACAAATATTAATTAAAACAGGTGCAATGTTAGAATTGCACTTAATTTAAGGTACATGTATACATTAAAAATGTGTTGAATTAAAATGACACTTAATTTAATGTAAATGTATCATTTAAAACAGGCCTAATATTAAAATAATACTTAATGTAATGTACATGCATAATTGATTAACTGGCGCATTATATTGTTTAAATTAACCTTAATTTAATGTATATGTATACATTAAAAACAGGCTTAATGTTATAATTACATTTAATTTAATGTACATAAATAATTGATTAACATAGTTTAAAGTAAATGTATAAATTTAAAAGAGGTCTAATGTTAAAATTACACTTCATTTAATATACACGCATAATTGATGAACTGGTGCATTAAATTTTTAAATAACACTAAATTTAATGTACATGTATAAATTAAAACAAATGTAATGTTTGAATTACACTTAATTTAATGTACATGTATCAATGATAAACTGAGGTATTATATAGTTAAAATTACATTGAATTTAATGTAAATGTATAAATTAAACAGGTGCAATGTTAAAATAATGCTTAATTTATTGTACATGTACACATTAAAAGAGGTATAATGTTAAAAAATACTTAATTCAAAGGACGTGTATAACTGATGAATTACAATGTTAAATTACAGTTAAGTTAATGTACATAAATTAATTAAAACAGGTATTATGTTAGAATTACAATTAATTTAATGCACATGTATAAATTAAACAGCTGCAATGTTAAAATAATGTTTCATTTAATGTACATGCATAATTGATCAACTGGCATATTATATTATGCAAATTAAAGTTAATTTAGTGTATATGTGCAAAGAAAAAATAGATGTAATAATAAAAATGCCTCTTAATTTAATGTACATGCATAATTGATTAACTGGCGCATTACATTTTTGAATTACGCTTAATTTAATGTACAAATATGAATGAAAACAGGTGCAATGTTAGATTTGCACTTAATTTAAGGTACATGTATAAGTTAAAAATGTGTTCAATCAAAATGACACTTAATTTAATGTACATGTATAATTTAAAACAGGCCTAATATTAAAGTAATATTTAATTTAATGTACATGTATAATTGATTAACTGGTACATTATATTGTTAAATTGCACTTAATTTAATGTCCATGTATAAATTCAAAACAGGCGTCATGTTAAAATTACATTTAATTAATGTGCAGGTATTATTCATTAACTGGCGCATTATAACCCTCTAATCCTAACCCTAACCCTAACCCTAACCCTAACCTAACCCTAACCCTAACCTAACCCTAACCCTAACCCTAACCCTAACACTAACCTAACCCTAACCCTAACCCTAACCTAACCCTAACCCTAACCCTAACCATAACCCTAACCTTAACCCTAACCCTAACCCTAACCTAACACTAACCCTAACCCTAAACCTAACCTAACCCTAACCCTAACCCTAACCCTAACCCTAATTTAATGTACATGTATAAATTCCAAACAGGCGTGCAGGTATTATTCATTAACTGGCGCATTATAACCCTCTAACCCTAACCCTAACCCTAACCCTAACCTAACCTAACAGTAACCCTAACCCCTAACCCTAACCCTAACCCTAACCCTAACCCTAACCCTAACCTAACCCTAACCCTAACCTAACCCTAACCCTAAC
>JAPTHA010192864.1:0-11677 GCA_029814585.1 Gymnapogon annona | reverse complement strand
TTCGACGACTTTGCCCCCATCGACTATTTTATTTTGCTCACTCGAGCTATCATTTCTATAATTACATCTAAAAAAAATAAAAATTTCTCTATTTTTCGCTCACTCGACATCCATTGCAGCCTGGTGGTCCTGAAAGGGGGATCCCCCCCCCTCCTGCGGTCCCTTCTCAAGGTTCCTCTTTTCCCCGCCTGGGGTTTTTTGAGTTTTTCCTTGCCCTGGGGGGGGGGTTATACCAGGGGATGTCGTCATCTGTGGGACATGTGAAGCCCTTTGAGACCCTTTGGGTGATTAAGGGCTATATAAATAAAATTTGATTGATTGATTGATTGGTTCAACTCTATATACCCGAGCAGGGCATGAAGGACGTAGGAGGTCAGATGTCAACATTTGTCTCTCGCATGTATTCTCCATTAGTTGATTTTATCTTAGGAAAAGAGTCAACTAAAGTTACTAAATGACCGACTTTGGCTCTAAGTATCAGCACCTTCATGGATCTGGAAGACTCAAAGCTCTGCAGTGTTTGTTCTCCTGGAAACATTTGGCTTTTCCTCTTGTTTCTTTCTCTCTATCTTGCTTTAATAGAAAGTGGGACTCCTACCATTCTGCAACGCCTTTGGCTAGGTCCATGTTGTCGAGCTCTATCAGCACCTGAGGACAAAAGCAGAGTTTAAAACACGTCACACATCAAGTCAAAACCAGAGGACTCGTAAAAAAAACTCCAGTCAACAGTCAGAGCCGTTCAACCATCAGAACGTCTCGCTCATTAATGCCTCAGCGAGCAGTTACGAGTCAACGAGTATTTCCCACCATGCCAATGTCCTTCTTCTCCCGTGTGTGGAACATCTTGTTGTTTTTCACGGCCACGTCCAGCTTCCTGGTTTTTGCTTCTTCAAGAGACACGTCAAACTCAAATCTGTGACGATGAAGCAGAAAGAGAGCGCCGTGAATCACCTCGGGAACCAAATGAAGCACAAGATCATACACAGACCTGGACAGAATTATCAGAACCCTCTGTTAATGGAAAAAAAAAAGCCACAGTAGTCACAGAAATAATTTGAAACTGACAAAAGTAATAAGATATTAAAAAAAGTTACTAAAAATTCAATGAAAATCAGACATTGTATTTGAATTGTGGTTCAACAGAATTATTTTTAAAAACAAACTCATGAAACAGGCCTGGACAAAAATGATGGAAATAATTTGACCACAGACTTTTTTAACCACAGGATGTCTATTTAAGCATGACAAGTATTCACTGTGCTGATTGGCTTCCTCTGGTCCATGTTCAGTGTGGTTCACACCATGTCACCAAAGGAGAGAGATGTCTCAGGAGACTAGAAATACCGGGTGACCCCAAAAACAGTCATTTTTTAACAATAAAACCAAGAGTAATGGAATAAAAATATTTTATTCATAGTTATTGAAACCTTGAAATGTGCCATTTAAGAAACAGTGATGGAATTTTCATTTTTTAAAAACAACATACTGTAAGATGGCTTCCTCCTGTACGAATGCATTCTTGAAATCTGCTGTTGAGATTCCTCATAGACCGCTGCAACATCTCAGCTGGGATACTGTGAATTTCATACTGAATTCTGTTTAACTCATCCAGAGTTCTTGGCCGAGTCTTGTAGTAGTCTTTTTGGTTGGTTTTCCATGGGGGTTTCACCGTTTCTCTGTTCCGGAGGACGCATTAACGACCCCTTGTTATCGTTATCATGTCTTGGACTTCAATCGTGTATGTGGTGGTCCATGTAACTATGTGGTCAATGTTGTGCGACAATTCAATTTGTTGTGTATCTGTTCTGCTCTGTTCTTTTTTTCCCTACTCTTTGGATTATGCTGCTGTGTGAAATTTCCCCTCACGGGACTAATAAAAGTATATTCAATTAAATTAAATTAAATTTTTGATATGCTTTACTCTTAAGAACGCCCCACTAGAAAAAAGTCAATTCTGGCGATCTTGGGGGCCAGGGAACATTACCGAATGTTGAGATCACATGGTTAACAAACAAATCTCGCACAGCCTCCAATGATTGCCGTGCAGTGTGTGATGTCGCGCCATCTTGTTGAAACCAGGTTTCTTTAACATGGAAAATCCCAGCTGAGATGTTGCAGCGGTCTACGAGGGACGTCAACAGCAGATTTCAAGAATGCATTCATACAGGAGGACGCAGTCTACAGGACGTCCTTTAAAAAGAATGAAAATTCCATCGTTTCTTAAATGGCATGTTTTAAAGTTTCAATTACTATGAATAAAATATTTTTCTTCCATCACTCCTAGTTTTATTGGATTTTGGGAAAAAAAAATAATTTTTTTTTTTGGGTCACCCTGTACTAATTCTAGACAGGTATGTTAAAGATAAAGACTATAAGACCATGTCCAAGCTGCTGGATGAACCTGTGACGACAGTTGCACATTATTCAGAAGTTTAAGATCCACAGGCCTGTTACCAACGTCCCTGGACGTGGACGCAGGAGGAAAGTCGATGACACATTGAAGAGACCGATAAGACAAATCGCAACAAAACAGCTCAGAACAACCTCCAAAGAAACACAAGGTGAACTCCAAGCTCAACGTCCATCAGTGTCAGATCACAGCACCTGTCACCGCCTGCCAAAGTGGACTTCATTCAGTGAACGATGTTAAAAAAAAAAACAAAAAACAAAGAACAAAAGAATAAGACCGGACTTTCTAAACTGCATGTTGACAAACCACAAAGCTTCTGGGAGGACGTCCAATAGACAGACCAGACAAAACTGAAAGATGCATTAGCTCTATGTTCACTGGTTGCTATCAGTACTGTACGTTGTATGTACTGCTGTGTGTTTTTACATTTTTCTTTTCTGCTGGCTGCACTCCAATTAGCCCCTTGTGGGATAATAACGTTTACTGAACTCTACGTTCATAGTTGCAATAATGAAGTAAAACAGGGAGGAGAACACTGTCCCTACTGGCCTGGTTCTGTTCTGGGGCTCCTTTGATGCATCTGACACAGGGGGTCTTCAATCTATGCAGGTTCCATGAAAGGTAAAGACTACCAAGGTATTCGAGACAGAAATGTTCTGCCAAAACGCGACTAAAAACACCTGAGAACAACTAAGAGCAAAACGTTGGTCTATTGTGACGTGGTCTTTGATGAGTCCTGATCTGAGTCCTATTGAACATCTGTGGAAGGAGCTGAA
The DNA here is from genome assembly GCA_029814585.1 of Gymnapogon annona. Lineage (NCBI taxonomy): Eukaryota > Metazoa > Chordata > Actinopteri > Kurtiformes > Apogonidae > Gymnapogon > Gymnapogon annona. The sequence continues at coordinate 8,491 of JAPTHA010192864.1, read as the reverse complement.
CTCTGGAGAAGATACTCTTCAAACCTCAGAGACGTGGAGCGGTTTACTCACGAGTGGGTCAGAAGACCTGCTCAGTGGGACACAAGTCTCACTGATAGTTGCAGTCAGAGGATTACAGTCCTAGCCTCAAAATATTCCAAATTACAAAACCAAAATGTTTAACTCTAGGTTCTAAGCATCTATTAAGGAACACGGGACCATTGGCGCTCTCCGTGAAAAGCATACCTTTGGAACAAGTGTTGATGTTTAACTTTTTGGGCTTGACTATAAATGAACACTCTTCCTGGTCCAGTCACGTTGATAAGATCGCGATCAACATGGGAATGGCTCTTTCTGTTATTAGAAAATGTGCCGACTTGATGACATGCTTCTCATTTATGCAGCTTATACAGGCAGTGGTTTTATCTCACCTGGACTATTGTTCAGTGATATGGTCACGTGCGCTAAAGAAACACATTCAAAAGCTCCAAATACTGCACAACAAAATTGGGCAAATGGCCCTTGGCTGTCCATTAAGAACCAACATTGACCAGTCTCAAGGAGAGTGTGTGGTGTCTTCTTGAGAACAGATTGAAAAATATTGTATTTTTTTTTATAACATCTGTAAAAAGATGAAGCCCAAAGCCCTATATTCCAAAATGGTCTATGTCCGTGAAGGCACAACCCAGATAGCAAAGATTTTGGCACTGCTTTGGCATACATTTGGCATTTTCGGCTCTCTTTTGGCATTACAATAGCCTTTTGGCTTGACTGTGGTATGATTAAGGTTAACCATAATAGATAAGGAGGGGGAGGGGATTATGGCATTTTTATGGCAAGCCAGAACATTGGGAAAAATAGAGGAAAATTCTGATTCCATATATGGAAGAGTTTTCTGGGACATATATGGCTATATTTTGGAAGACCAAAATTTGTTTTCGGGTGAGCTTTGGCTTGATTATGGCTTGCCAAATATGGGCCAAATAGTACATCCACCCAGAATCTTGCCAAATCGCAAGCCAGATTTGGGCCAAACGTGAGCCAAAATGATTTTGCTAACTGGGAAGCATTCCACGAGAGAACAAACAACTGATCATATAACTGTTCCATTTGTTTGAACCTGTGCCATGCCGAGAACGGTGTTGCACAGGGCTGCTGTTCACTGGAACAGATAGTCCTTCGCTGCTAAAGGAGCCCACGATTTAAAAGGTTTTAAAATAATTTTACAAAAATCTTTAGCATTACCTCCATTTGAGTATTGCTCTTCAAGTTTTTTGACTGAGAGTGTATGGATGTTATCGTTTTAGTGTTGTGGTAATCCACCTTTTACTGTTTTATTGTTGTTTCTTTCACTCTTTTAGTGTTTTATCAGTGAATCATATCTGTATGTATTGTATGAGCTGATGGACCCCAGGAAGACTAGTTGCTTCCCTAATGGGAATCCTAATAACAAATAAGCAAATAAAAAAAAAAATTAAACTTTTTGTCCAGGCTTATTTCATGAGTTTGTTTTTTAAAATAATTCCATTGAACCACAATTCAAAAGCGCTGTCTGATTTTCCTTTGGCAACTTTCAGTAATTAATTTCTTTATTAGTTATTTCTGTCACCATTGTGGGTTTTTCTTTCATTAACAGATGGGTACCAACAATTTTGTCCACATCTGTATACTGTATATACTGTATATACACACACAGACACGCGCACACACAAACCTCTCGTTGAAGATGGGATTGAGCAGCCTCTTCTTGACGTGTGTCCTCTTCCGGTGTCTCCAGGAGTGGTCCGGGAGCAGATACATGCGGACGTAGGAGTCGGTCCCGTTCTCACTGCAAGAGAATAAGTTCCTAGAGAGAGGAAAAGGGTTAAAATGCGTCTTGAGTTATGATGGATGTGAGTAGGTAAAGTGGCAGAATCTAACATGTGATGAACAGAATCCTGACACTCAGGGTTACTACGGTTACCAAACACACTGCAAGCGTGACGTGTGAAGGAAGTGAAATTACCTGAGGGTGTTTATTATGACACTCGGTGGGCGTGGTCTGTGTTTTCAACACACTTCTGCAACTACACCCACTAGTTTAATGAACCAATCTACGACATCACAGAGGGTTTATCCACTGTTTATACACCGCATGTGCGTAAAACCTGCACAAACACTAAGCCTTTCATCACCTCCTGTGTTGCTCCGTAAGTCCCTGAACACCTGCTGCTCCGGATCCAAACATTGGACGTTGAGACATCCATCCAACCCTTACTAACCTTGTTGCAGTTTTCAGTCATCCCGACCTTCTTTTTCAGTGGGTCTTATTTACTGCATTACATTTTTCCATAAAAGTTCATAAATGAGTGCATGATATGCAGACTGGAAATGCAGCTGGTGAGTCACAGACCAGTCATGGGTTAAAGGTGGTGAAATGGGGTGGAACGCTAGCGGCTGGAGGCGTCTCTGCAACACAAACCACTCCCGCCTTTCATCATTTAAATGTCTCAAAACAGAATTTCGGTTTCCATCTGTTCCAGAAATGTTACAAATTACACCCGTTATTGGTATATTGGAATACGTCCTCTACACCTACACAGCTGGATGTTTCTCCAAACCAGACAACTTGTGTGAACTACTATAGGTATAACAGAGGTACCATGTCAATTACTTTACTTTTTACATCAAGTGTCCTGGGATTCAAGATCATTTTTTTAAGAACAGAGTACATTTCTGCTCTTATTTGCAGGGAAACGCAGGAGAGTGTCAACTTTTTCCATGTACCTGCAACGATTAACGAGTATGATCAGTTTCTTCCTCAGGGTGGTGTATCGCACTGTCAGATGGATCTCTCCAAGGGAACCCTGATATTTTCTGAGTGCCCTGTAATGATGAACACAATTGATATTTGATTACATTCGCCTCAATCAGACGTAAATCAACTATTAAAATACACTGGAGGGGAAGAGGGCATTTACCAGGCAGCTTCAAAAGGTCAGTGGAAAAACCACAACTTTGCTATGGTTTAAATCAGGGATGTCAAACTTGTGGCCCGGGGGCCAAACGTGGCCAGCCTTTGGCCCAAATCTGGCCTGCAGGTTGAATTTGTGAAATGCAAAAATCACACTGAAAATATCTCAAGTGGATCAGACAAGTGAAATATCATAATAACCCATAAATACTTGCAACTTTGAAAATATTCTCTGTTTTAGTGAAAATACAAAATAAATTACATGAAAAGACTTACATTTCCACAAAGTCTAATTTCACAAAAACACATAACCTGAACAAATAAAAAACGATCTGAAATGTAAGTGTGTTTGACAATATTCTTCCCGTTGCTAAATGTTTTGTGTATTTGTAGATCCACTGGGATCTGTAAGTTGTAATGTACATGTGTCAATTATAAACTGAGGTATAATATTGTTGAAATTACACATTTCTTAAGAGTTTTGAAGTTGTTAATACTATTCACATTGTTTTACAGGACAGTTAGTAGACGTAAACATTTTCATAATATAAGGGATGTTTGGAGTTGACATTATTCATACGTATTAATATTAATATATGTGCAATTATTGGACTGGCACCCCGGTAAAAGCATCCAGTGGGTTGCGTCAGGAAGGGCATCCGGCATAAAAACTCCTGCCAAATCAAATAAGCGAATTGGATTCGCTGTGGCGACCCCGGAAGGGAAAAAGCCGAAAGAAATCATCATCATTATTGGACTGGCTCCGCCTACTTTATACCAAATCTGGTGGAATTTGGCCCCTGAACTAAAATGAATGACACCCCTGGTATAAATGACAGAATGACTCAAAGGCTGATATCTATACTGGCAGAAGTGTATTGACTTAGAAGTTGAAAATTAAACACTACAATTTAAAACAGTTTAGTTTCCAATTCTCCTTTTCCCATAAACTTTTTGAAGCCTCCTCGTAGATGAACTGACACCAAAATATGACATGGTCACATCATTTCCCAACTGTCAAAAGCAGACTTACTCTGGATACGAGGCTCCGTCTGAAAGGTCAAAGTGTGAGGAGGCAATGGAGTTCTCTGACAGGAGGCTGTGGGAGTCGTACCGACGCATGCTCGCTGTGGAGACAGATGAGCGGTAGGTTTCAGAGGCCAGGAGGGAACCGCGGCGGTGGGCGGAGTAGTCATCGACGCCATTTGCGGTCGATGGGGGTGCAGACGGGGGCCGGGCGTCTGGCATGGCCTCAGTGGACGGTGCAGCGGAGTATGGTGTAGACAAACTGCCGTCTGGGTTTGTTTGCGGTGTTTTGGGCTCTGGCGGTGGACTGAGAATGATCTTTGGGGGCGCTTTTTCCACCGAAAGAATCTGTGGTAGGATTGAAGATAAAATTGTATGGATGTAAGCTTTAATAGCGCTCAGTGATGGAATCAGAAAACGGTTCAAGTTGGAGTAAGAGAAGAATAGAATTACGATATTTTAAGGAAAATCATGTTACTAGAATAAAGATGTAGCACTTTGAGAAAAATATCAGGGTACAGGAATAAATTCCCAATATTACAAAGTCTTAAGTAATATTTAAAGTTCTATTTAAAATGAGCTGTCAAAATTCCCGACTGAACCAAATATCGCAGAATGAGCGTGTATTGATAAATTATGCTACAATAAATACAGGTCGTGGTTTATGTGTTATTTGATGTTACATCAAGGAGAGTTCAACAAAAACACCCACAAGTCAACCCTCCTTCAGCTGAGGTCTGAACAAGTTCACATCATAATAAAACTGAAAATAAAATGAAGAAAAATATCAAAACTAACAGGGCAGTGGTGTTTGAGCTTATTCATCAAGAGAGTTCTATCTATCAAATCCAATAAAATTTATTTGTACGGCGCCAAATCATAAGTGAAGTTATCTCAAGGCACTTCACGTACCGTGTAGAGCTGAATAAACCAGACTCCCAGGGTAATTTTACAGAAATAACACAATCCTCCAGGAGTAAACACTTAGTGACAGTGGAAGAAAAAACTTCCTTTCACAGTAGAAACTTGGAGCAGACCCCGACTCCTGGAGGATGGACGTCTGACAGGACCACCTATGAAACCTTTAGTTTTACCTTTGGGTTTGGTTCAGCGCTGATTTATAAACCACATTTAAAGACTTGACACACTTCCTGGTATCATTTGCCACCACGTGCCATAATAATAAGTTGGATTCCTTTTGCCCACCCTGAGTGTGGCCTTCAGCTTGATTTGGCTTGTGGTTCCAGAGCGCTCCAGCAGGAAGCGCTGGTCGAGGCTCATGCTGGAAATGTTGAGGAGGCGACTCAGGGGCAAGGTGAGGGTTCCCAGTGGAGTCTTCTTCTCTGGTTCTTTCACCTGGACGACAACAACACAAAGAAAAATCAGCTCAGAGAAGGGGTTCATGTTGTGCTAACTTCTGTTGTGGTTCTTCTCTGTTCAGTATCCATAGTGTCTCAGAAAGACGGAGCTAGACTGATGTAGGGTCGAGAAGTAAATACACAAGTAGTAAGCTGAGTCCAGGGCTAATACTTGAAGAAGAAACTCTGTCAATCATAACTATAAGAGAAAATGTGGAACTCGAAGCCGGTTATTTTCCCACTTGGTCGAAATAATCTTTGGCTGATAGTTTATATTATATCTCTGTTAAACTAGAGAGAAAACAGTCACAGTAAAACCACTGACCACCACTGTTTTCTGTATGTGTTGTCAGTGGCTGAACTACAGATCTGTGTGGAATCGAGCAAGCAGGGTCAAACTGTCACAGATTCGTCTTAACTGTGGATCAGCGCACTGCAACTTTGTAAAGATAATCGCATCCCATAATAATTTTATACCTTCATAAACCTCATAGTCAAACTCGCACATGTACAAGAAACGCTGACAGTTTGTCCTTTGATTACAAAATTTTGTTTTGTACTAATTCTCATCCTGTCTGACCTTCCTTTTCCAAACCACAGCAGAGTAACTCCTGCTCCCTCTGGTGCTCACCTGCTCTGTCAGCATCGACACACTCACTCTCTCCAATCTACACTGGTATCTTCTCATCACTTCAGAAGTCTTTCTTCCTAACTCACTGAACTCTAGTGACGATTTGAAGTGATTTTTAATGTCTCAAAGTACATACCACGTATAGCTCCCGAGTGTTGCATTTTATGAGAAAGACTGAAGTTGACGACAAAATAGAACATTCTCAATAAATATGCAGTTGTACATTTCTGACAAAATCATTTTTTTTTCCACTATTCTCTCTGACTAACTTAATAAACACTCGATATAAAAAGCTTTTCAGTTATCTGATAATCAGATTTCTTAAGTCTAACTATCTTGTGTCTTTGTGCACCAAATTTTCTTGTATATTTGTAACCTGACAGGAAATGTTGGACTTAAATTATAGTCTTTCTCAGAAAGTGGTGTGTGTCTGTTTCCAACCTGGACATTAAGCTCCTGTGTTTTGACATTATGCACAAAGAAGGTGAAGCCCTCTTCCCACGACGGGTCTTTGGATGCGTATACAATCTGTGGGCAAACAACACATTGACAATATAAACAGAAAAGCCATAGACATCCTCAACTGCATGAATTTGGATTAAACCTGTTAGAAATGGACAGCCGTACCCTGCTTTTCTGCACATCTTCATCTACGGCCAATTCCACAAAAGAGTTGGGATCAGGAGTTTTCCTTGTGAGCTGAAATGAAAAGCAAATCATTGAGACAGGAAACACATTCTTATTTTTTCAGTTGTTCCATGAGGACAGAGCTTGTCCTCATGTGGCCACCAACCACGGAACAACATCATCATCTGTTCGTACTTTGGTGAGAGTGGCAAAGAAAACTCCTCAAAGTCATTCAATGAAGACATTTACACGTTTAGTTTGGAAGTTGCAAGCTGTTACTCTGTAACGTTTCCAAAGACTAAAAAGAGTGTTTAACGTTTGAGATCTTAACTATGAACAGTGGTGGGCCATCTACTGCGTTGACAGCTGTGACCAGCAGAGGGCAGCAAAAAGCAATAGAACAGTCTGACAGTCAACAGGGTATCTGAAGGTTTTTAGTTAAATGTAACTTTTTAAGACCTTTTTCAAGGCCAGTTTGATCAAATTAAAGACCTTTCATTTGCAAAGTGTGAGCACATTGCAAATATTTTTGTCTATATATTAAATGAAACTGAAAGTGCTGAAAAATAACAAACAACAAGATCACAAATATGTAGCAGAACATCGCCAACCTATAACAGTTTGAAAGATCTGACAATCTTTCAAGCATAATGAAAAAGTGTATGTAAGCCCCTCCCCCCACAACTGAAGGATTGGTGTTAGGTCCGGTGCATTGTGCTAGGATGCAGAGCAGTAATTACAAATTTGCCAGATTTTTTCCGATGATTTCACTGTACAATGTAAGAAAATACACTGTAATTTTGTTTACTGTGTTTGTGACAGTCTCAAGACCCTTGAAAGGCAGATTTAAGGATTACTTGTCATTTTTAAGGATAATTGCAGCCTTAATGTTAGACAAACAGATATAAGACTTTTTAAGGACCCCCCCAACACCCTGGTTAATCTTGTCTCACCCTGAACTAAGTTGTTTAACATCCGTTTCCAAAAAGTAAAAGTGGCCTTAAAATAGATATACAGATGGGGTTTTTACATAACACAATCTTTTTTTCACAGATGTGTGAAAAAAAGGCCAAACTACCAAAACATAATCTGTTACTTTGACGGCACTTAATGATTTGTCGTTCAGTTTGAAGTAAAGTCCACACAATGGCTACAGGTTGAATTGCTGTTTACGCCACTCCTCCATTACGCCGGTAAAGTCACCCTGAACTGGCTTTGCTTAAAGGAAGAAATCTAAGAGCACCAGTTCGTAAAACACACCTAGAAAATGACAGGTATGCACCAGACGAACAGGAAATACCAGCCGCGGAGAGGAACAATCACACCTGGACCTGGCATCTGAGTCTCACACAAGGGTAGTTCTAGACTTTCTGCTGAAGGGATCAGCAGCAGGGTGAAGCAGGTCAAGATTAAAGAGAAGTACCTGGCATCACATTGGAATGCACGTTCTTGGGATCTGTTCAGAAGAACGTGCAAGATGTTTTTCCTCAGACACGACTCTGTACTTTTCAGTTCAATCTGTGAGAGTGAGAGGTAACTGGACAGACAAAATCCAGTCACGTTGACGCCGTAGTGATGTGTTCAATGACTCTGAACGCATCATAAATGTTATGGTTGCAGGGACGTCAATTCTGGGACTTCAATGTGTGTAGTCTTTATATCTACATACAGTATGTTCTCCAACTAATAGCACAACAACTCAACAAACTGCCCTGTTCTTGCCTTCATAAACTGACAAACGTATAAATGTGTAAACAATAAGAATTAAAACTGGCTCCAAATATTTACTTGCCTCTTGCTGTTGACTGTAATTACAATGAGGCACAACCAGAAAATAAACAAGACCACACACACACACACACACACACACACACACACACACACACACACACACACACACACACACACACACACACA
>JAPTHA010192822.1:0-11680 GCA_029814585.1 Gymnapogon annona | reverse complement strand
CTCCTCAGAGGCTTCCAGTCCGAGGCCTTACAGCTCCCGGACCAGATGGAGATGCAGTAGGTCATCAGACCTTCGACCATACCCCTGTAGAAGGTAGTGAGGATGGGAGGGGGGAGGGACGCCAGTTACATATGCTTGTCTCAAAGATTAAGCCATGCAAGAACAGTCTGACAAGAACTGCCCCAAACTCCTACAGCGTCAGTGGAAACTCCTGCGAGTGATCTGGAGAAGGGGGAAGATCCCAGAGCAATGGTGATTGGTCGAATGGGTGAGGATCCTGAAGGAGGAAAACTCCACCCAGCTAGACCAGTTCCGCATCATCTCCCTGCTGAATGTGAACTACCCAGTGAAGAATATCCACATCAATACTTATCAGTCAAGAAGGGTGGCATTCCAGGGATGCGAGGCTGTATGGAGCACACCGGTGTGGTGACACAGCTAATCCGGAAGGCCAAGGAGAAGGAAACCTGTTGGTGTTATGGCTCGATCTGGTGAATGCATTCAGCTCCAATCCTCACAAGCTTGTCCAGTTTACTCTGACAAAACATCACGTCCCCAACAGGTGTAGAGACCTCATCGCCGACTACTACAACAACTTCAGCGTGAGGGTCTCCTCAGGAGCAACAGCATCATTATGGCACAAGGTGTAGGTCAGCATTATCACAGGGTACACTATCTCTGTGACGCTGTTCTCCCTGGCCATGAACATACTCATCAAGTCAGCTGAGCCAGAGTACAGAGGGCCTCGTTCAACATACGGACAATGGCAGTCACTCATGAGGGCATTCATTGATGACCTCACAGTCACAGCAGAATCAGATCCAGGCTGGCAGTGGATTCTGAGGGGTCTAGAGAAACTAGCGAAGTGGGTAATGTGTTTTAAACCAGCCAAGTCAAGATCCATGGAGGAATCAAGATCCACCTTCCTTTCTTCAGAAAAAAGGTGGATGACAAGTGCCGGTTCAACAGTCATCCCCACCATCTCAGAGAAGCCAGTCAAGAGCTTGGGAAAGATTTTTGACTGCCCTCTGAGAGACACTTCATCAATTCAGTCCACCTGCACTGAGCTGGGTGGCTGGCTGAAAACTGTGGACAAGTCAGGCCTCCCAAGGAATTTCAAAGCCTGGTTCTACCAACACGGCATTCTCCCTAGGATCCTGTGGCCCCTCCTCACCTTCCCAATCTCGGCGAACACCCTGGAGAGGAAGGTCAGCAATCACCTCCTGAAGAAGGCTTGGGCAAGGAGCCTGAGCAGCATTGTTTTCTATGGACGCAAAAACAAGCTGAAGCCTCTCTTTAGATTCTTGGAGGAGGAATTCAAGGTGACAAGAGCCAGAGAAGTGATGCAGTACAGGGACTCAAGTGACCTAAAGGTGGCCAACATTGGGATTCAAGTGACTTGAAGATCCTGCAAGGCTGTGGGGATGAAACAACAGGGAGCCTGGACAAGATGGGAGAATGCGATGGAGAGGAAAGTGACTTAGAGGGAACTGTGGAGAGTCAAGCCTCAGTGCATCAAGGTCATCATCCAGGCAGTCTACGATGTGCTCCCCAGCCCATCAAATCTACACACTTGGGGCTTAGCAGAAACACCAGCTTGTCCCTTGTGTTCCACCCACGAGCATGTCCTCTTGGAGATGGAAGTTACCGTGGGAGGCATGACCAAGTCCTTAAAACCAGTGCTGATGCTAAACCCATCAGCACTGAACAGATGTGGGAAAAGCAGGTTCAACCCTCCAAGAACCATCGCCTTTGTCAAAGCTTGGTAGCAGGTAACCCCTGGCAGAAGAACATCTGCTGGCTTCCTGACTTCTGAAGCAGACTAGCAGCACTAACAGGACTAGGTGGACCTCGAATTACAACTTAAGTTCCCCAACCACATTGCTGTCACCACCCTGTGGTCAGACATTGCCCTCGTGTCGGAGTCCACCAAGCAAGCGGTGTTGCTGACCCATGGGTAGATCGATTGGAGGAAGGCTTTGAGAGGAAACTCTCCAAGTACGTTGAACTGGTCAGTGATTTCCACCAATCTTGGTGGAGTGCAAGATGTCTCCCAGTGAAGGTCGGCTGCAGGGGGTTCGGAGCCCGTTCTTTGGCCATTGCCTTCAGTATTTTAGGTGTCGAGGGAGAGAGGAAGAGGTGAGCCATCCGCAGTATCACCACTGACAGAGAGAGCCTCAAGCCTCTGTTAATTGGACTCTTGTACAACATGGACATGTCATTTTTGAAGTTTTTTGAGAGTTAGTAGCTGGTTTACTACTCTCAACAGAGCAGGTTGCGGAGCCGGCGTCGTGTACTGGGATGTGGGGGGTGACGGTACAACCGGGGTTCCATTCGGTTCAGGTGTGTAACAGTTAATTCTACCAACCGTTCTACCATCATGATGGGGCCTAACTGCCAACGGCTATCGAGCTGTGGTGCGGGTGCTAAGCTGTGCAGCCTGGCTGTGAAAGACTCCTGGCTCAGGACTCCACTGGACTGTTTTTTGGTTGGTTTTCTGCTGGTGAAAGCAGACGGAAGAATGAGAGGGGGGGGGGGGACTAGAGATGCGTGTGAGTGAGTTACGGTTTGTGATCTGTTGCGACTAGGATAACGGTTAACAATTAGCAGCTAAAGCGTATGCTAACGGTAGCCTGCTACGACAGTCACTATGTCTCTCAGCTCCGAAGAACGCATCACTGCCCTCGTTATTGTTATAAACTCCGGGACTTCAATCATGTTTACTGGATATATTGTCTATGTTGTGCAAGAATTTTTATTTTGTTGTACATCTGCTCTGCCCTTTTCTTTTTTTCTACTCTGTCCTGCAACATTTCATTGCCAGATCATTGGTCTGTGCGATGACAATAAAGGAAATCTGAATCTGAAGGTGATTGTGACTCAAAAAAGGAGAGCCATGGTAGCTCTCCATCTGGACATAGGCCGGGGTCTGATCACCCCCAGCTGGGTAACCTGGTGTATAATGTTGAAAGACCTGTAGCACCCGATGATTCCATGAACATCACTGAAGATGTGTCCAGAGGCATCAGTGTTCTGTTGTCTCTCTCTAGTCAATCCACTCTTGGAACTTTTTCTCTGGTTTTTAATTATCCTGGCATTTTTTCTGAGATTGTGGTCAGAGGAGCTGTGGCTCTCAATGGGATTTGCTGGAAGCACCGACAGGTGTCCGATGGCTTTTCCATAAACGAAGGTTTCTTCTACATAAACAAAGGTGTAAAGATGTCACAATATTGAAGAAGTTGTGCTGCCCTCCACTGGAGTCTCTTATCATAAATTATAGACCGTTTTATTCACCACAGGAGTTTTTGTTGTTTGTTTCAGTCGGTTTTACATTCCACATCAGGGGTGCAAGAGGCATTGCAACAACTAGCTGACCAGATAACAAACAGAAAATAACATCTAGACACCTTCATTATCTTTCTGGGGGATTTTAACAACGCTAACCTCAACCATGAACTTCCAAGATACAGGCAGAATTTAAAGTCTCGCAGGGACAAAAACATAGTGGTAGACTGTCTTAAAGGAGACTTATGGTGCTGTTCCCCATGCAGCTTTAGGTCTCTGGTATGGTTTGCTTCACCTCATCCCAGCATAGAAGCAGAAGTTGAAAACTTGTAAGTCTGTGGTGAGGACAGTGAAGAAATGGACAGAGAAGTCTAAGCTGGAACGTCTGTCCTGCTTTGACTGCAACAATTTGAAGGCTTTTGAAACTGTAACCAATAGTCTACATGAGCTCACTGATACTGTGATACTGATGCTGCCTATAACACCTCACAATCTACAAGAGCCCAGACCCACATCCTGTGCTGAATTCCAGAATGGCTAATGACCTGAACAGCTTCTACTGCAGGTTAGATCAGTACCACTCCACACTCCCACAACCTCCACCACCCTTCCCTCACACACACTGCCTGCACTAAAGATCTGTGAGGGGGTGTGGGACAGATTTTCCAAAAACATAGCATAAGGAAGGCTCCAGGATCTGACGGTATCTAACCCCCTTCATGCTTCAAACACTCCATTATTATTCCGGCCCCCAGGAAGTCCATCATGGGACTAAATGACTGCAGACCTGACACCCTAACATTTGTAGTCATGAAATCCTTTAGCATTGGTCCTGAGCCACCTGAAAGACATCACAGGTTCCTTGCTGGACCCCCTGCAGCTTGCCTATCAGGCAAACCGGTCAGCAGAGATGAAATCAACATGGGCCTGCATTACATCCCACATCATCTTGACTCCTCAGGGACATATGTTCCTATTCCGCCGTTTCTGCTATAGAGACTGTAGAGATGATTGTAGACTTCAGGAGAAGCCCCCCCCCACTAATTCCGTAACTCAACATTCTGAACAACATAGTGTCTACTGTTGACATATTCAGATTTCTGCGGACTTCAATTTCCTGGGACCTTAAATGGTCCTCCCATATAGACACAGTTGAGAAGGAGGCCCAGCAGAGGTTATATTTCCTGCAAAAGCTCTGGAAGTTTAACCTGCCACATGAGTTGCTGATCACCTTCTACACTACCATCATACGGTCTGTTGTCACCCATCAATATCTGGTTTAGATCGGCCACCAAACAGGATAGGATCAGAGTGCAACGGACGTGGTGTGCGGACAAGATTTTCAGAGCCGACCTGCCCTGTATCCTTGGACTTGTACCAGTCCTGGGTTTAGGAGACAGGCAGGGAACATCTCTGCAGACCCTCCACAACCCAGTCACAAACTGTTTGAAATTCTCCGCTCCTGAAGACATTTCAGCAAACTGCATGCCAAAACCAACCGACGTAGAGATAGTTTCTTCTCTCAGAGCATCACTCTGATGAACTGTTAACGGTCACAGAAACACCATCCAACCATCCCCTAATCACTACCTCATGTTGTAACTGATAACTGCACTAGAGTGTTTATTGCAGTACTTTGCAATAGTGCAAGTCCTACAACTTGCACTATTCTCAACTATTGTCTTCAACAGCCAGGTATTCCACATACTACTTATTATTTCTTTTCTTATGTTCATTCATTCTTTTTTTCTTCATTTGCATTAAAATGTTGTTTTCTTTTTATCTGAATCGTAAGATGATCTGAACAGTGAGCAGACAAATTCCTTGCTTGTGACAATAAAGATAATTTTTTATGATGTTTGTCTGCACTGATTTAATAATAGTCAATACATTTGAAAGTAGACTGTTTTTAAAAATCTCATAAATGAAGAGAATTCCTGCTTTTATTGGTGGTGTGTATTTTCATCCACTGTTTAAGTGCCAAAGTTTCTTTAAAAAAACATGCCCATGAACCTCCCTTTGACCTAGCATTCATTTGTAAATTAGCTATAACTGTGAGTCGTAGGTTTGGAGGAAAATATCAACATGTGGCCATTCAAGCAGTTTCCAATAGAGCAGGGGTGCTCAATACGTCGATCGCGATCGACTGGTAGATCGCGAAGGTATTGTGGGTAGATGGCATGACGTTTCAATTTCACCCTCAACCTATCATCGTGAAGTGAATGAAATTTTTCACTTGATTGACAGTCAGTCTGACCAATCAATGAGCATGTGCATAACGCAAGCTAGTGAGTTAAACAGTATGGACCAGACTGTATGTGGTATCCGGTCAGCCCTTGCGCTGCGTCCGATCCGCCCGTGCGCAGTGTCTGGTCCATCTGTGTGCGGCGTCCGGAAGATGCAACATAAAAACCGTGTGATTGTTGTCTGCTCCTTTTAATTCTCTGTTGGTGTTTCCCAGAAAAACGTTGTAAGCATTCTTCTTATATCACTATGTCAGCAGGAAATAGTCCGACAGTCATTCATGCCGTGTGTTTACTAAAATCGCACAACATCTTTACAGATTTTAGAACTACATGCACACATAAGATGCACTGCCGATTATTGAGACAATGACAGGCTTTAATGCACCTTATGGTGGGAAATAGGTAAGTCCCAGTACCGTTCCACCATGACTGAGGATCATTTGAAGTCTGCTTGAGGCTGGTGTCAGCAGATACTGTCTGGATGATGCATCATATATTATTATTATTATTATATAAATATTATGATGTATCCCTGCCTGGTTCCATTCAGTGCATGTCATCAGAGTAAGGTAATGACAAAAATGTACATAGTTGCATTGAGCAATATGGGTTCACGCAGTTATATCAAATTACGCTAACATATATGTACATATAAATAATTTGAGGTACACTATCATATATGGTTCATATAAATAATTGTCAATATATTTATAAATAAATATGTTTGGCAATTTTATAGTAGGTTGATCTTTTTGATTTGGTCATTTTGAAAGTAGCTCGCATGATGAAAAAGTGTGAGCTCCCCTGCAATAGAGGAATAAGGTTTAGTCTGTAATGCATCCAAGTCATCATATCAACTGGAGGATGATTAAATTACTAGCTACTATTATCTATGCTAAACAATCCTAAACAGGAAAAACACACTTAATTTAAATGAGTGAGGCAAACTAAAGTGAACTGAGGCATTTAGACTAAAGTTTTTCTTTGACTGTAGGGATGAGATGTTATGTGCGGTGCGTGATGAATCCAAAACGCGAAGAGGATTACGTTCGAATCAACAAAGGCTTTATTCCCAAAGGGAAAGAAGGTCCAAGAAGGGGAACAGAAAGTGAATCCCAACGGGATTAACAGTGATGCCACGGGGCAGTCCCGGGTCCAGGTAGGGTCCAGAATAAAAAGAAAAAAAGAAAACGAACGAAGGGTGAGTGCAGGCAGGGCACTTTGGGGGCACTGGAAAAAGGAAGACACGAGACATCGCGGGTCCGGATGTCGCAACACCGGTGCAGATGTAAATAACCCCTTAAGCCTGTTGAACGCCTCGTCTGCCCCTGCCGACCAACTAAACGCAACCTTCGTGGAAGTAATGCGGGTAAGTGGAGCCGTTACCTTGCTAAAGTTGCGTATAAACCTCCGGTAGAAGTTTGCGAAGCCCAGAAACCTCTGAAGTTCCCTGCGCGTGGAGGCAGTTGGCCACTCCGCTACTGCGGTAATCTTGGCCGGATCTGGACGGAGTTGGCCCCGTGCAATTATGTATCCCAAAAAACTCACTTCAGTCTTATGGAAATCACACTTCTCGGGTTTCACGAAGAGTCGGTTCTCCAATAGCCTTTGAAGCACTAACCTCACATGTTGTCGGTGTTCCGCTAAGTCCCGGGAAAAAATCAAAATGTCATCTAAATAAATAAAGACAAATCTGTTTAACATGTCCCTCAACATGTCATTGATCAGGGCCTGAAAAGTAGCTGGGGCGTTGGTGAGACCAAACGACATCACCAGATATTCAAAATGCCCCAGGGGGGTGTTAATGGCCGTCTTCCACTCATCCCCCTTCCTGATCTGTACCAGGTGGTAAGCGTTGCGGAGGTCAAGCTTGGTAAAGACTCGAGCTGTGCACAACGGTTCAAAGGAGGGGTCAATGAACGGAAGAGCGTACTTGTTCTTTATGGTGATGTCGTTCAGGCCCCGGTAATCAATACAGGGTCTTAGTGCCCCATCCTTCTTCTTGACGAAGAAAAACCCTTCTCCAAGAGGGGAGGATGAAGGACGAATGAGACCAGAGGCGAGTGAGTCTTGAATATAACTCTCCATCGCCTCCTTCTCAAGTTGGGAAATATGAAAGAGCCTACTGGATGGAAGTGAGGCACCGGAGACTAGGTCAATTGCACAGTCGTACGGCCTGTGAGGGGGGAGCACTACTGCCATCTCCTTACTAAACACCCAAGCCAGGTCGTGGTAGTCAGAGGGCACACCGTCCAGCCTGGGTGGGGTCACCAATGGCAAAGAGCACTTAGAGGGAGGAGTAGCTGATCGGAGACAATTGGAGTGGCAATGCATGCTCCAATTGGCTATGGACATGGTCTGCCAGTTGATTTGGGGGTTATGTAATTTTAACCAAGGCAGACCTAAAACTAATGGGGAGTGGGGAGAGGGAAGCACAAAAATGTGGATGTGTTCCATGTGGTTTCCAGATAACTGAAGCGTGATAGAGGTTGTCCGGTATCTAACTTCCGCTATTGGTCTCCCATCCAGCGCAAAAATTGTCTGAGGAGCTGACAGACGATCGATCGGAAGGCCCAACTCCTGAACCAACCTTTTATCCAGAAAATTCTCATCAGCTCCTGAATCAATGAGCGCTGTAAGGGAGAACGAGCTCTTGCCAACAAATAACTTGGCACCAACTGTCAGTCTATTGGGAGATGTTCCTTCATACCCGGTTTGGCTCACTAATAATCCCCCGTCCCCTAGTGAGCCCCGTCTTTTGGCAGCTTGGGGCACGCTGACACAAAATGGCCTGGTTTCCCACAGCAAAAACAACACCCCTGGGCCCGCCCACCTTGCCTGCCCACCGCACAGCACATTCCCCCCCCAACTGCATCGGTTCTTCCGGTTCCTCTATCCCCGGGGCCACACTGAGCTCCCGCAGCCCCCGTGTAGGCCAGTCCGATGTCACGGGACCAGCCACCTCCCCCCGACGTCTAGTCTCGCAACCCTGGTCCCGTTCCCTCCGCCTCTCCCTAAGGCGATTATCAATGCAGACCGCTAGTGAGATTAAGGCATCCAACGACCCAGGCTCGTCCATGGTCGCAAGCTCATTCCGTAACTCCGCTGACAAACTGCGTAAAAACACCCCCCTCAACTCACGGTCCCCCCACCCGCTTGAAGATACCGCAATCCTAAAATCAATAGAATACTCCGCCACGGATGCAGAACCCTGAAGGAGTTAGAGCAACCACCGAGAGCTCTCCTGTCCCTGATATGGTTGATCAAACACCCTGCATAACTCCCTAGAAAACTCTACAAAGCTCCCGACCACCGGAGACCCCACCTCCCATACCGCCGTGGACCATTTGGCCGCCCTCCCCCTAAGTAGGTTAATAGCAAACGCCACCATGGACCGGTCTGTCGGGTACAAACCCGGTTGTTGTTCAAACACTAATTCATACCTTAAAACAAACCCCCGGGCGGCTCCTACCTCCCCTGAATATGGTTCGGGTGTGGGCACATGTGGTTCTCGTGAACTGGCCTGAGTGCTAGGTACGGGAGGCATACTCACAACCGGGACTGATGCTGCGGCCACAGGTGCGGGGGTGGGTGCTGCTATGCTGGTGATCCTCATCTCCGTGATTTGGTCACTGAGCCCCTGAACCGCTCTCATGATCCGGTCCAGTGTGTCGTCATGTCATCCCAGCTGCTGGCTATGCTGGTCGATCGCATCCCTGACAGGGTCCCTCTTCGCCGGATTCATAGTTTAGGGTCCGAGCGTTCTGTTACGTGCGGTGCGTGATGAATCCAAAACGCAAAGAGGATTACGTTCGAATCAACAAAGGCTTTATTCCCAGAGGGAAAGAAGGTCCAAGAAGGGGAACAGAAAGTGAATCCCAACAAGATTAACTGTGATGCCAGGGGGCAGTCCCGGATCCAAAATAAAAATTAAAAAAGAAAACGAACGAAGGGTGAGTGCAGGCAGGCGGTGGTGGGTGGACGCGCTCTTCGGAGGCACTGGAAAAAGGAAGACACGAGAAAGGAGTTAGTTCGCCTTAACGTCTGTTCTCGATAGACACCGACAAATAATCCGACAGGTCTCGGGTGCGGAGAGATCCCCAGTAATACCGCCAGAATGTGATGCAACGCTCGGACACCGGTGAACGCCCCCGCAGCTCCTTAAGACGGCGGCGTTGATGAGCCGATACGGGTCTGGTGCGGCACCAACACACACACACACCCACACACACACACACACACCACATGAGACTTGATAAGAGTGAAAGCGAAACGTCAGTCTCCCACTGTTTGAGCCTCAATTTCCTTTTCCCTATCTTCATGAACTTTTATTTGAGGGGGCAGGATGATTGTTTCCCCCCCTCCCCCGCGAACTGGGTCTAGATGATGCCTTAATGTTTGCTGCTAAATTCACAAGCCTCCCTAACTAGTGTATTAAACATGTGACATTTCTGCAAACTAATTCCATGTTTGTATGGATGTTAAACATTTTAGCACACTGGAGGCATTTCCCCTTTGAGGAAATGGAAGCTTTGCAAGTTTTCCAAGTGGTTCTGGCGTGAAATATAGACATACTTTGGAGCCTCATTGTCATGTTGGCAAAACTAAAACAATGTAGTGTATGTGCGGAATCATCACACGTGCAATAAAAGCAAAACCAAGAAGCAGAATCATTAAGTACTGCATGGATACTTTCAACACCTGCCCTAGTGGTTTTTAATTGTGTTTTCATTCTAAGAAAAGATGTGGCTCCTTCTAGATCATGTTATCCAGCCTTAAGAGATCTAATATTTATCATTCCACACTGGGAAGATTTAAAAAGACACATTGTTAGGCTTTTCAGGGGAAAACATTGGAGACATGCTCACAATCAGTGTTGTCAGCTACACTTCAGCCCCACAGAATTCCACAGTTGACATGAGTTCAACTGTCATTACGTTTGCGATTAAAATAACTTTCACACATTCTTTGTTTCTTCTTTCTAGTGCTGCTGCATCTTGTCAGCTCTATAACTGCTCGTCTCATTCAAGAGTTGAATAAATTAGACAAATTTGTACAGTTAGTCTCTTTGTCAAATTAAAATTCTTTTGAAATGCTGTTTCTATATGAAGTTCTTGTTCATGAATAGAACTCTAAACCTGCTAACCGTCATAATGATTTAAATATTTTAGTAGATTTTTAGTTTCTAAGTGTTGAATTATAAAGTAAGCTATTTGAATTCATATGCAGACATATAGAGATAAGAAGAGATCCTGGAAATTAGTCGTTCAGTGTAATTTTTTGTACTTTTAATATTTTTCTACATGTGATCTGACTTAGGATAACCTCAGAAAAATTCCTAACTGGACAACAATTTATTCTCTGGCTAGACAAATTTATCAAACCATTTGTAAAAATGGATTAGAATACAGGAAAGTGCACCTACTCTCTAGAAGAAACAATTATTTGAGTGCCGAAAGCTAGTTGTTTAAGTTGTATGTTATTTTTGTTGTAGTTTTGTGTTCACTTTTTGTATTATAGAACTTCTTTTCCTTTCAGTTTTTCCCTTCAGGGGTCGCCACAGTGAATCACTTGCCTCCATTTAACCCTGTCTTTTGAATCGTCTACTCTCACACCAACTACCTTCATATCCTCTTTCACTATGTCCATAAACCTCCTCTTTGGTCTTCCTCTAGACCTCCTGCCTGGCACTTTTTGAAGTGCCAGTTGGGCACCTCAGCATCCTTCTACCAATATATTCACTGTCTCTCCTCTGGACATGTCCAAACCATCTCAGCCTGGCCTCTTTGACCTTATCTCCAAAATCTCTAGCATGTGCCGTCCCTCTGACATACTCATTCCTGATCCTATCCAAATATGCGAATCAGTTATTCTAATTGAATTAATAATCAAGGCTTGTACTTGTGTACAAGCAAACATATTCCGAAGTTTGTTAGAATATGTGTTGACCTGTGAATTGGATGTATTTATCCATCCGCCCATCTTCCGATGTATTCTAGTTGTTGCCTTTGTTATTTATGTGTCAATGGCAGAGGTCACTAGGACACTTGTGGGGGACAGGTTGATAGGTTCCCACGTATATTTTGGTTGATTAACAGTGGACACAGCAACCAGAACTAATTAAATGTCATTATGTCAATACGCAATAC
>JAPTHA010192803.1:0-11682 GCA_029814585.1 Gymnapogon annona | reverse complement strand
ACACACACACACACACACACACACACACACACACACACACACACACACACACACACACACACACACACACAAGCACACACATACACACACACACACACTGGAATGGACTGATGCTATCTCCTGCAAAAACAGGGTTACGACTCAACTGCCTCACTCAATACGTTTTGGAGGAAACAGGTGACATTTACTTAAGAGTTCATTAAACTGGAGAAAAAAAACGTAGGAATTCTCGACCGTCTTTCAATACACTTAAAAATGAACCGTAAATAAGTTGGTTTTTTTTGCTGTATTCTGTTGACAAAAAAGTTGCATTACTTAGTTTTTTCGTTGCAGTTTTCAGGTATCAACCCCAAAAATTAATTCTGTCCAAAGCTTCAACTATATTGTTCATTGTTGTTCCCTGTAGGTTTATTCCTGATTGAGCAGGATTACAAAGAGCAGGCACTATGTATTGTTTTTGCAGAGAGAAATGACACAAAGTTGAACTGAGCGATGAGGTGATTGAACTCCAATGATTTATGCGAGTTCAAAATCACTGCACGAAAATTCTGTTACAATCCTAATTATTCCATCTAAGGAGAAAATGTTGGATTTGACAAATGTAAAATGATTAGAAAGAGGAAAGGATAAGGTTGTGGACATGTGACTAGTCTATGCCAACCAATCAACACTAACCTCAAGAATTAGCACCAAATTCAGTGGCAATAAGCCAATACAAAGTGATTTTACAGATTTTTCTTGTTAGAAATTCTATTGATTCTGTACATTGGTCCCTGGATTTGGGGATTTATGTCCAAGTATGCAGCTCAGTGGATCTGTGTTAGCCTGTTATTTACACATCTGGGTTCTGCCTTCATAGGTTTACTTTTATAAATGAAAACCTCTCACAATTCTACAGTACTTTTTCATGTAACTTTATGGCCTTTATTTCTTTGTACATTAGCATCTAGCTCTGTCCATAATAACCAAGTGTGGTGTACAACGACACTCTTTGCTTCTTCTACTTCACAGATGATATTGAAGCTCGTCCATCAGAAACCCGCAGCAATTCTACTTGCTGATTTTACTTTTACTTTATGACTGTTTCATTTGTACATTGCTTGGACTGGTCAGTGATAATAACCAAATCTGGCTAATTATGTCTGTCTTAGCTTCAACATTTATTTGTTTTTTTTTGTTTTGTTTTGTTTTGTTTTGTTTTGGTCTCATGTTGAGTAAATGGAACCCAAAAACTAAAATATCACTGATGCAGAACTGTGTATCTATCATCTGACTTATTATACCATTGCTATTATTTCTTTGTATATTGATGACAAATAACATGTAGTTATTTATCACTTTTTCCCCCACTTTACAGCCCCGATCTCACATAAAAGACGTATGAGAAGACAGGAGGTCATGTGGTCTGAGCTCAGATTAGCTGATGGCATCGCCATCGACTCAGTTGTTCATCTGTCCATTGGGTGGTTAAAGGATGCCAGCGGTACTATCAGCTGCTTCTGTGTGTTCTTGGCTTATTAGAAGTGACACCAACTGCTCTTAATGACAAAACCGCTTCAGATATCTGGGAAATATAGTGATTTATCACTACCAGAAATTAAGCTGTCGAAAAAAACAAAACAAAACAAAAAACCACTATCACCACTAAAAAGTAGATCAAGATCCATAAAACAGGGAGTTGCTGCTGTTGAATCAATCAGCCTGATGATGTTGTGTTGGTCTAACCCAGTAATAGTGCAGTTACAGCTGGACCTCTGGGTTGAACTAAACTTCATAGTGTCTGCAATTCAACTGGTTTGTGTTTTCCGTTCATTTTTCTTTGACATCAGGATTTGTCACCATTGTAAAAGAGGCTCTACTCAACAGTCCCTGGGTTTATTTTTGCCTTTTCAATGCAATCCCCACCTATCCCCACATATCATCTATCAGCAGCAGTATATATTTAACGAAACTGTAAAAATGTGTACGGTGCTACTTCTGCAACACTGAAAGATGTTATGATAGAAACTAATAATAACCAATACACCTGATATTTCTCATTAGAAGTGGGTGGAGACAAAAACAGAAATAAAGTGTATCCCAATATGTATCCCAAAATAATTAAAAACAACCTTTACAAAGCAACAACAGGTGGGTGTATGCCAGATATGCAATATTTTCATCTGCTCTAGAGTGTACTCAAATAGTGCCGAAAAACTCTAAAAGTTGGCTTATGATTACAGCCCCATACCTTTAGACACAGATAATATAACAACTCCTACATTGTTAACAATATTATACAAATGTTTTTGCATTGGCTTGGACAGAAACAAAATGACTCAGATCACTCTTAGTTGGCAAAGATGGAAAGAAAGAAATACGATAGAATCAGTCCCTTCCACCGAAACAGAAAATAAATATCTACTGTAATATCAACAAAGTGGCATTACCAGCAAAATCCAGTACATTTAGAATAAATCTCAACTCAAATATAATAAATGTTTATGTTCACTCTGAGTAAAGTTGATCGTTGATTTGTATGTACAGTGGCCACGTACAGTAAAACTGGAAACATACAGAGGTTAAAAGAAATATGCACTCTAGTCGAAGTCATCACACAATATGTTACCATGAAACCATGAAATATAAATATACGTACACATTTACAAAAGCCAGGCTTTTCAAAAGTGCTGCAGACGGTGTAGAAAACAGGCGGAGACAGAGGGTCAAACTGCAATCCAGGACTTCACTCTGAAAAGGTATGTGTACACAGTTGCTGGAGGTATTTGGTTCGACTGTTGGTCCCCAGACTGGAGCCTGTGAAAAGCCTCTAATTCGAGGGAACCATATCCTTTATAACTGGTTCTCTGTTAAGGTAGGTGGCCCAGTAGACTAGGTTAAAGGAGCCAAAGAGAACTGGGAACAAAATCCTTGACATCCTGTCAATTTTGCTAACACTGTTAAATGTCTTCTTGCTGTCTTGGCCTTTTCCGTCGGCTTTTGGCCTGTTGGTATCCGAAGCACTGCCTTTGGCGATGGTTGGAAGCGTGCTGGAGTCCTTGGTGATGTTGGGTGCGTAGTTGGCTACCGCTACAGCATAGGCGTTATTCTTCTTGACAACAGATGCCCTCTCTTTTTTCTGTTGAAAGATCAGCAATGTTAAAGCTTCAAAGTCTGAAGGTGGCCTTACACTTGTCATCACATGAATGAAAAAAAAATGAATGAAGGGAATGAGGGGAACTGTGGACAGATTCTGATTGTGGATCAAACACATCTTGTAATATGAGTAATCTGAAGGACACACACTCTCCCAGGTGTATGCATAAGTTATGGACTTAACAAGCCCCTTGTAGACATGAATGAACATACAGAAACTTTACAAAGTTTTCACAAATCACCTCTATAAGATAACGGTCAGTGCTTTTCTACTCTTTCCAATAATGAAAACTTTGAAGCCTTGTGAGTACAGTAACAGACTGATAGGTCACCCTACACCCTACAACTATCTGTAGATCTTGGCTCGATTAGTGGCCAAGGGTTCATCTTAGGCCTCCCAACTCAAAGGACTGACTTTGTTGTTCGATTGTTGTTTAGATCCACATTTGTCTAGAATTTGTTCTCAGCTGCTAGTGTGTTCACCATCACTACTGTTCCATCACCTGAGATGAAGAGGAGTTAACTATAGTTCTCACTGTCACTGGCATCAGTGTTCATAAACATAACACATTTTACTGACTGTTTGGCCTTAAATGGGGCATGTAGAGATGGTCTCTGGGCTGGTTAAAATGCTGGGGCCAGATTAGGCCCACGTGTATGTAGGCATTGTTTGTCTAACATCTACATGATCACAGTTGGATCTGTTGTGACACTGAGGCTTCAGACACCCATAATAGTGAATATGCCATTTTGAACATTTAAATTTGCCAGTGGGCAGCTAAAATACAGTAGCACTTTACCTTCTATTTAGACAAGTTAGAGTCAGTTAAAGTACCAGGGGAAACACGGAATAATGGCAAATTATCAGGGCCTGAGCGCTGGCCATGCAATGGCAAAACAAAAACCGTTATAACTCAATAATTTTTTACCAATCGCCACCGAACTTAACATGGTTAACATTAGTCCCACCCTGAATGAAATGACTTTACAATGTCAAATGTCACTCATAGCACCACCTACTGGCAACTGGAAATGATGTTTTTTACATTTTGATCATACTATTCTAAACAAATTGAATTTATCCAGCTGAAATTTAGTCAGACAAGCATTTTCAAGTTGACGATACTATTGTTTCAAATTTTGGTATTTGAAACCATTGCAACGATATCAAATCTCATACAGTTTTCATACATAACATAACATGGGAAAAGTGTCAAATACCAGAAAAATCACGTTTTTTTTCAGTGCTACTGCTTTACTGTACTTTCACATAGAGGCTCCATTCAAATTTTAAAATGCAGGCATTTCTGTCTTCGCCGCAGAAATGTCTTTGTATGCGGATAGGATTTACGATTTTTGACAGGCTCAGTTTTTTATGGCCCTTGGTTAGTCGAAAGTTTCAGTTTTTAGAATGGGTGACATCATCAAGATAGAACAACTGTTCTAGCACTGCCTTACAGTGGCAATTTCTTACAGTATTGGGAAAAAATCCATTTTCGTGATCCCCAGGTCCTTCTGTCACTCGTGGTAATTTCAGTCTTCACCTATTATTTAGAATTTCCCGTAACGCGAAACAATTGTGTGAGTGAGCTGCACATGGCAAGAAATAACCTGTTCACAGGCAAGTGTTGGATTTGATAGAGTGGTTGCGACACCTGTTGGTGGACCATGTAATTTAGATCTAAGTCGGTGTTGCAATTTTGTCATGTTGGACCACCAGAGCTGTGAATTCCGACATTTGTGAAATACCTCGACCTAAGCCACTCCAAGTTGGGTAGTTCCATGAGCGCCCATCATAACTGCTTGCAGTTATTAGTTGTAAATGAATTTTCTTCTTAATTACATAATACAGGGTTAATTTGGGCAATGACATTGTCAAAACTTCAAAAATACCCTCACAAAAAATAGTTTTTACAACACATCTGCTCAAATTGCAAATTAACTCTCTTTGAAAACGTAGCTGTGTATTTTCCTTTTTTTACCTTGTCATTCACAACACTCTTTCCATCCCAAGCCCAGCCACGCTTTGTGAAGTAATTGACAGTGGCAAACTCAATCAAAGCGGAGAAGACAAAGGCGTAGCAGACAGCGATGAACCAGTCCATGGCTGTGGCATAGGCGACCTTGGGAAGGGAGTTTCGGGCACTTATACTCAGTGTTGTCATTGTGAGAACCGTTGTCACACCTTGAAACACATACAGAGAACGAGAAAGAAGACATTTTGTATAACATTGAGCGTGTGACAAATTAAAATGAAATATATATATATATATATATATGTACACAAAGGTGGTCCCCGGCTTATGGCATACTCAACCTATGTCATTTTGACTTTGTCATGTAGCGTACAGTGCCTGTGTTTGTGCTCCGTAATTATTGGTATACTCAGCTTTGTCACCCTCCTTTTTTCACACCATGGCCCCAAAAAAGAAAGCAAGATCTCCTAACGATGCTGGTCCAGCCAAGAGGAAAGCCATTACGATGGAAACGAAGCTGGACATCATATAAAGGTCGGAGACAGGCGAGACACCGACGAATGTTGGTAAAGCCTTAGGCTTCAGTCGGATGACCGTGTCGACCATTATTAAGGACAAAGTCCGTATTTTAGACTGCGTGAAGGATTCAGCACCTATGAATTATACAGTGGTCAGGACAGTGTACGGTGCTACCGTGAGATCTGGAGGAAAGAGGAAGATTTCCTTCCAGACGGACATCTCCAAGTACTAAACCAAAGTAGAACCCGTACCTTCAACATCTACAGAAGACCCTGCACCTGCTCTCACAGCCTCCCCTCCTCCTTCTCCAGCCTCCAGCAGTGATGGCAAGTACAGTACAGCATCTTATTTTTTATTTTAATGTATTTTATTGAATTAATAAAAAGTAAAAAATGTGTACACTATTTGGCTATTTATTCAGACATTTAGGGGTTATTTGGGGTGTATCAAAGGGGATAATCTCGATTTACAGTGAAATTCAGGTTACATCACCGACGTACGAACGGAAAACTCGGACATAACCTGAGGACCACCTGTAGATATATATATATATATATATACATGTTGCATACTGTTGGACGCTATTGTGAATGTAGAGATGTAGTTAGGGATTGTAAAGAAATGACTCCAAAGCATATGTGCTACGACCACGTGAAAGCCTTAGACTCAGCCTTTAGAGGTCTAGTCTGGTTCTATACTGTAGTTTGACATTTTTGCATGTCTGCATGTTGGTCAACGGTCTGATGAATCAGCTACATGCTCGCTCGCTGTCTCCACTATTAAGCCAGAAAAAGTAGTTTCTTCTTCTATCATATGTTTTTGTAGGGTCTCACTGTCCAGGTCGTTGTTTGTCTTGGTAGTAATCCTTGGTTCAATTGGACTAGTTTTGAATATGTTTCAAAAGAGCTAAACGAGTACAACTGAAATAAAAACTGCCATAGAAAAAAAGTCTATCATTCTATCAAAGTGAGATTGATAGAAGTTCAAACTCACCACTTGAGGTCAAACATTTTGAACACTGGACCAAAGTTGCATTTATGTATGCAACTGAGGAACTTTTCAGGGGTTTAATAAGATGCATTTTTATAATTGAAACATCCCATTCTTAAGACTGAATAACAATGACTAATAGAATGTAGTCAGTGCCTGAAGCAGACAATGGCAGACACTCACCAAATACAGTCCTGGCTGGAACTGATTCTCTGTTGAGCCAGAAAGACACTTGGGAGAGAATGACTGTCATGATACAGGGGAGGTACGTCTGGATGACAAAGTAGCCAATCTTCCTCTTCAGATGGAAATGAGCTGTCATCACGGTGTATTCACCTGAGGAGACAAGAAGAAGAATAGGTTTAAGCCACCAGTGATTTTTAATACGCAAACCAGTGTGATCTCATGACTTATCTATAATGAACACCAACCACTGAAAGACGCAGTTTTCTTTTGTTTTTGATCAGCTGAACGTTGATTAACTTTGAAATGCAAATTTTTTTTGTCCACCCTTGATGTTGAAGAATAATTTATTAAATACTTTTAACCGACTACTTCTTTTCATTCTTCCTGCTGTGTCTCAAAGGCACCTTTACTAGTAAGAAAAAGTACAGATGATTCTGTTGTTAGCGTCAAAGCAAAAAGGTCCTGGGTTTGATTCCAATTAGGGACTTTTGCATATTCTCCTTGTGTTTGTGTGGGTTCTCTCCAGCCCTTCCCACCATCCAGAGATCCACACTGGTTACTTGGTCAACCTAAAATTGCTCATACGTGTGAATGTGAGACTGATTGGTTGTTTGTCTCTGTGAACTGGTGACTTGTCCAGGGTGAAGAAGAAGAAGAAGAAGACCTTTATTAATCCCACAGTGGGGAAATTTGCAACCCAGAGAACCCTGAAATAGAACCCCCTGCCACCCTGACGGTTCAGGAGATGAATGAATAAAACTGTCGTTTTGACAAGAAAAAAACACATGTTCATAAATATTGGTTATTTGGTGATGTGAGCTAACTCGGTTTCTAAGCAAAGTTAACTGCTTCTTTCTGGGTTCTTTGTGAAAAAGGGTTAGGGTTAGGGTTAAATAAATATTGGTTATTTGGTGAGGTGAGCTAACTCGGTTTCTGAGCAAAGTTAACTGCTTCTTTCTGGTTGCTTTGTGAAAAATCATTAAGCTTTCTGCCCACATTAGTTTAGAAATAGAAACAGCTAATGACAAGAAAAAGAACAACTCCAAGCAGAACACAGACTTCATGTAAGCATACGAGTACACAATTAACATTAAACATTTAAAACCCCACTGTAGTCACAAAGTTGTGTTTCAGGGTCTTTGTGTGTCTATCTATTGTTGACTTGCTGTACAGTTTTTGCTAAAGTCTATGAATTTGAAGTTACGTATTCATTACCTTTAAGTTAGATAGTTGTGTCACATTTAGGACTGTGATTCTGTAAATCACATAAAACTAGGGTTAGATTCCAACTAACACGCCAGATAGACCTGTCGATATTTATCAGCTTGTTGTTTATACTGTCATTGTTATTTTGCATATTGTTATTATTGAAAAATAGGAGCTACTGTAGTAAGATCAATACTATCCTAGTTTGCCTTCATTGCAATGCTCATGGTCCAGATGGTGTGCACAGCTCGCTAAGGTCCAACCCCCACTGTAATTTTCTCCTCCATCCCTTGGCCCTTGCATTTGGCACTATCCCTCGAAAAATGGAGTTGCAAGAGGAAGGGGTTAAAATATTCCCCTATGAAATGAGACAACCCTCAGCAGCAGTCATCAATGCACCAATAAACTTTCTTTGTCAAAGAATTCCCCATGCCATCAGCAACTCTGTCTCTGTTGCATGGGCTATTAACCATGAACTGCAGTGTGGTCAATAATACACTGAAATGGGATGATGAATGGTTAAGTTATTTACAACTAAAATGTAGCAGTAAATGGGAGGGGCCAAGGCATGAAACAGGATTAAATTTTACGATACCTGGATATTTCTTTACAGAAACATGGAATGTCAAATATGTCAGATTGTAAAAAATGTAAGCGAGAACAGTGGACTATCAATACGTGACGTCTCTGTGCCACTGTAATCTGCACATATTCACTTTACATCAGCAGGGGCTCTGTTCATGCGTCTGTTTTTAATAGCACATATTTGATATAATATTCTTTACATAAAATAGTAGACTTGTGTTTTTTTGTCAAAGATCAAAGCCCAATAGCTGACAAGGCAATGAAACTGCCAGTGCTGCAGTAGCAGGCAGGCCTTCCAAATGGAAGATATCTCAAAGAGAAGCCAAGATTAGACATGAGAAGAAAAAAGATGTGTTACCCATGGCAACAGAACAGAGAAACACAGCTCATTTGCTGCAATTCTGAAATGAAGGCCTTGATACACACTGCCACTTGGCAAGAGGAAAGTCCTTTTCAGCAGTGGAAAGGGGGGAGGGGGTGTCACTTCCAAGGACTAATCCCAAAAGATGTTATATTCTCTCTTTTTTTTATTGCACTGGAGTTGTATTCTGCTGTTTTTAGCAGTTATGTGACGACTAATTCTCCCCTTCATACCAAACACACAAACACATGCAAAAACACACAGACACAAACACACTTTAAAGCACTAGAATTGACTGTAGAGTAACGGATCGCTCTAGGTACCCTATGGTGCTCTGTATCTTGTGTAATTTCATTTGCATGCCAGCCCCAGTGCCTGTGTTGTGGATGGGGGAGGAGGACGTACAAGCAAAGGAATCCACTCGATATATCTGAATCTTCTCTAGAGAAGCCTGTTATCGCTTCACTGAGAGGAAAGACAGTAATTATCACATAAAGATGATAATCGTGTCATGTTTTCTACACGTGTCCTGCTAACACCACAGGAAGACTTCCCTCTTATAGGGCACATTGGAAACTGGCAGACACAGGACATACACTCTTACCAGGCTTTACACTTTGCAAAAGAAGCTTCATTTAGTGCTTGTACCAACTACTGCCAGGGTGTCCTCAGAGGGAATTTCGAGGAGTAACCTAGTATGGTAACTACCTAGACACTAGTTATGTATATGATAGAATTATCAGGCAATTAAAATCATGTTGTGTTACTTTCATTAAGCCATTCATAAAAATCCAATAAGTACTGTGACATATCTTATTACACAGGAGCCGGCTCGGGGGTGGCGAAACACCCACTGACATAACATGCCAATATCAAACAGCTACATTGATATGCATTGAATCTAATATCCTCTATTTTGCTCTCAGCACCCTCCTCTCAGCTTTCAGGTACCAAACACCCACCAATGCTGTCACATTGTCCCCCGGAGGTACAGCTGCCTTTGAGGAAACCCCTGTTTATTAGATTGCCCATTGTCTCATTCTGGAGTGTGTTTTTAATATGAGCCACATAATTTTGTTACTTGAATCTACTTTCCGTCAGATGTATGTAATTCCTAGGAGAAAACAAATGTACATGGTTCAAAGGGGAGGGTTAAGTGTGAGCTTTTGCTGTAGGGGGAGTTCCAAAGAAGGAAAGTTCTACAAAAACAGCAAAGAAGAACCAAAATGGACCATTCTGCCTTTACAATGGCAACAGACAGGGGGATCCAGTCAGTACCGCCCTTTTTGCACTGGCAATTGAGCCACTGGCAGAAGCCATTAGATACAACCCTAATATAAGTCGATTCAAGGTTGGCACTAGTTTACATAAAATCTCACTATTTGTAGATGATATTATTTTATTCATGACCAACCTTGAACACTCTCTTCATATATCACCAGGAAATACTGGGGGAATACACTTTAATTTTGGGTTATAAGGTCAACCTTGATAAAAGTGAAATGCTGTTGCTCTCTGTCTTTGATTTTAATAGAGTTACACAAGTACACAAGTTTCCCTCAAATGGTCTCCTACATGTTTTAAGTATGTGGGGGTGTAATCTTGGACAGTAATCTTAAAAATCTTTATAAACTTAATTTAGTCGGTCTGCTCCAGAAGTGGGAGATTATTTGAAGAGATAGATGGACATGCCTCTTACCTGATTAAGTACAATTAACGTTATAAAAATGAATATCCTGCCTAGATTACTATGTTTCAGGCACTCCCGGTCCAACTCCCAATGGCATTCTTCTTCTCTCTTAATAAAGTAATTGGACAAATCATATGCCATGGTAAGACACCAAGAGTTAGCATGCATAGAGGTTTGAAACTCTCTAACTTCAATTGTACTACTACACTGCACAAGCCAGATTTTTGGCCCAGATGTTTCATATGGGCCCCCGTCCTTCATGGGTCGATATTGAAAGCATAGATGAAAGAGGAGGTACCAATAAATCTATTGTATAATGGGATAGAAAAACAATTAAAGCAGGAACTGACAACCCATTAATCATCCATTCAGTCGAATTCTGGTACAAACTTTGGGATTTTTTGAGGTGGAAGGGTCTCTCTCTCCCAAAACTCCAATATGGGGAAATGGATTACTACCAATGATCCTTCAGAGTGGTAACTTTAGATCCTGATCTTTGTCGTACAGAACACTGTTAAAAGGATGGAGGATTTATGTCTTTAGAACAGCCACAAGAAAGGTTTGAGCTGACCAACAAAGACTTCTTCAGTTATCCCCAGCTATGGGATGTTATCAGGGTTCAATAAAGAGGAAATTGGAATCTACCTCCCAGGTCTCCAGTTGAAAATCTGTACCATGCTGACCAACCATTATTTAGAACAATTTCAGGGATGTATACCACCCTTATGTGCACTATAGTGATACCAGATAGAGACAGGGCAAGGGTGAAATGGGAAGGAGATCTAGGAATCACCATTGACGAACAGTTGAACCTGTGTAGAGATGGAGTCACCTCTACTTTAAATGCTAGGTATAAACTCATCCAGTTCAACTTCCTCCATCAGCTGTGTATTACTCCACAAAAAGTGCATTAGTAACTGTAATGTTCCATCTTTGTGTTTTAGGTGCGGTATGAAAGCAGTAACATTCCTTCACCCCTGGCAGTGTTCTAAATTGCAGGGGTTTTGTCAGGGGGTATGTGAAACTATATCCAA
>JAPTHA010192793.1:0-27332 GCA_029814585.1 Gymnapogon annona | reverse complement strand
TACTGTACACACACACACATACTGTATATATAAACTTCTCTGATCCTGAGGAAACAGACAGCTATTCCTCACCATCCTCCTCCTCCTGTGATGAAGGAGAACAATCTGCTTTCAGCATATGTTAGACTACCATAGAGATCAGAGTATTGAGTAGGTTACTTAGAGCAGAAGGGTTTTCTATGGCCTCTGCCCTCTTCCTGTTGACTGAGTGGAACTGAAATACTGTACTGATGTACCAGGCAGGACATGAGGTGAGAGGACATACATGTGTTAAAACTGCATTTGATAGGGGTTTAATTAGCCGCCGATCATCCACTTTGTATATTAGCCAATGTCAAACAGGAATAAATAATGTCCAATTGAGGTCTACTATAATATGCCGTTACTTTTCAGTTTCCTACATGTGTATTTTTCATTCATTCATTCATCTTCCAAACCCGCTTCATCATTTTTCTCATTTTTCATTAGACCTTCTATTGACCACTTTTATTCAATCCAATATATAGCTCTAATAAAGTCAAATATTAAGTCAATGGATTGGCTGACTCGTTGCCCCAGGCTTTTCCCATGATTCTCTTTCCTTAACAGTAATGTAGTAGTTATGTAGTTACTACTAAAGGAGTTACTACTGTGTAGTACTAACGACATTACTAGTACATTACTGTTACGGAGAGTCTGGTATTTTCTGAAGATACTGTAACTGGTTTTGTGCACCTCTTAGGTTTTTGTTCACTGTGAGGAAAGTGATCCAGGTGTGTATGGGAAGACCAATGGGTTAGTGATAATTAGACATCACTGGAGTTTTACAAATGTGAAGAGAAACTTGTTAAGAAAGTCATGCGCTGCTTTAAATTAGAGGACATTAAACCCATCAGCAATTAGGATGTTTATAAGAGGATATTTATGATTTAACAAAACAATTTCTGAATCTAATAATATGAATATCGTTATTTAACCTATGACATCCGCTTCTATGATGTTAGACAACAAGTATATTTGATTAAACCTTTCTCCTTACATGGCCTTTGTTTTTTATTATCTGTATTTAGTGGCTCGTCAGAGTAATTAGCAGATCTGGGCATTTCTGATTTCATATTGAAACAGTAACCTACTGACATTACTCCCGCCTTTGTCCTCGCAACTTTCACTTTCCAAAAATTGGTTGCATTTAAAAGTAAAAAATATGCCCTTCTTGATGTTTTAAATTTTCCTGCTCCATCCAAGTTTACATAAACGCTCGCCCTTTTGGATTAATGGCCACTTTGGCTGGATTTCAAAATCGCGCTTAATCTTTATTCAAGTCACTCCTTTGATTTTTCTTCCCTGTAAGGTCAAATCCTTTTTATCTCTGACCAAATTTTTTCCTCTTTTCGTGCTTTAAGTCTGGGAGTCAGGACTTGTTGTCTGAGTCTACAGATAGACTGCTGCAGAATTCGAACCCCCGAATTCCTCCTGGGCTGACAAACGTCAACAAAGACCCCGAGAGACACCAAAGAGAGGTGAGCAGTGAACTGAGAACCTCATTGTATTGGCTCATTATGGGGTCCCACAGTGAGGAAGAAGCTATTTTGTAGCACCACAAGGTCAATATCTGAAAGCCAGGGCGATGGAGGGGATCAGCCGTGAGATTTTTAATTTGAGAAAGTGTAAAGGGACTTTCCTTGTGAAAGACCGTCTGTGAATTCTAATGGACTGTGGAGATTGTACAGATGAGATGTTGAGTTGGCATGTTTTTCTTCCTCTCTTTTAAATTAATATGAAATGTAATTTATTCACAGTATTGAAAGCTTCCACACACTTCTGTGTTGCAGCATAGCTGTACAAGGAACTGCTGTACAGGTTGACAGATATGAATTGAGTCCACAAGAAAATACATGCAACACCAATGGACTATTCAGCCGATGCTTTGGAAGAAATATTTTACATCATACCAAATAAAAATCAGCAAGATAAAAATACTTCTTCATTTTTTTTAAGCTTCTCAAATTTCCAGTGTGCGTCTCATAATGAATGAAAGTGAAACTCGTATCAATATGTACCGTACAGCTTATTGATATTCAGTCTAAACAGCTGTTTCCAAAGCTGTAAAATATATTTCTATGCTGCTTGGATTCACTTTCCCAGGAATTTAGATTTTACTTCCAAATACATGTGAAAAGGGGAGCTGTCACACTCTATTATGGTGACCTCAATGATTCTGTGCCCTATCCAAATCCAGCGGTTTTCCATAACAATGCAAACTAGAACTGCAAGCAGTTATGAACGGGGGCCAAGCCTCCCCGCGCCACTCGGCCCCCGGGCGTCATTTGTACATATAATTTCTTAATAAATGCATTTAATTTGGAATACAATATCATAGAATTATCGTCGAAACTGGGTTCCCTAGAAACAGACAAACAAAAGGGCCACATTATAATGGTGTCAGTTTTCATGGGCAGAAACAGACAGATCCGCTGAGAGGTTATTCAACTGAAAATGCCAGTGTAAACTATGTATACACGTCATCTCCAAAGTAACCAACCACATATATAGATGTACATACACATTCATATAGGTACACAGATATCTTCTTCTATTTTGTTTTGACAATTATGATATGTGCATGAATAGCATAGTACGGCATGTGGTCGTTTTACTTCATCAACAGAAAGAATTGAGTGTGGTATTGAATAATGATAAGAAGGCACTATTTTTTGATAGATTTCTATGAAAAGTTATCGTTAGTTGCAGCCCTACTGTGTAGTGTATGTTTTACACTACCAACAGAATTCATCTCACTTCAGTTACAGCAACTAACACATCTAATTTTAACTAAATACATGTAGACAAAACTTCCACTTTCAAAAACAAACATTCATATGCAGCACAGACTAGCAGACGGTTCAACATAGACACCACACATGGCTGCGTCTTACCTTAAGAGCTTAAGAGCTATCAAGTTTTTCCAACAGGGAAAAAGATAATATGTACAAAGAATAATCCAAAAAATAACTAGAAGATCAGGATCCAAAATGCAGAAGACCTAAGGCAATTTAGTGGCTCTGAAGAATGCTTGCAGACTAAGCAATAGGTACTGATTATTGTGGTTGACACACCTCGGTTTGGCCAAAAATGCATTTCATTATAACATCACAGATTCATCATTGAAGTGGGGTTAACATGCATCAGATAAACTAAATGACCAGGTTGCAAATTTCATGTGCAGCCACATCATGCTCACTGAATTTCGTGAGTCTGGTCAGCTTCAGGACAGAGTTAATGTCTCTGGGTTTATATTTGTTGTCACCATGGCGATGAACACTGCAGCAGGTTAGTTACAGGGCCCAAGTTGAGTTCTGTCTGTGGAACATCTAGCTACGGAAACTTATTGGATAATAATTTGTGCAAATTTTGACCAAAAAAATTTATTTTGGTAACTTTAAATTAGGCCCAAGTGAAGAATGTAGGATTCACACGGAACAGTAAAAGTGCTGAGGAGGAGTTAACACACTTTCCAGTTTTTAAAAAAAAATAATTTTGCAAAAAAATTCCTTAACTTTATCTTTAAATTAAAAAGGGCAAAGCTGAAGGAGACAACACTTATTTTCCAGCCAAAGGACAGGGGTTCTTTACAACAAACTGTACGCCTGTAGACATTTACAATTGAAATGGTAACTTGGAGGTTGTTTTGAGGTAATACTTTAAAAAAAATGTTAATTAGTATGTATCAGCAACACCTTTGGAGTCACTGTAGATGTAGGACAGCAACAAATTCTTTTTTATTTTACAAAATATCTAATAATTTCTCAATTCTTTATACACTGTCTCAAGGGAGAAGGCTTCTGCTTTCTAAGATCTTCAAAATATTGCTTTGCTGCCAATAAGGTGTGATTTCAACCTGATCTTGTGTCCTGAGTGGAAGCAAGTGAGCTGGAAGCGGTGTGTACTCATGTACTTTTATCCAGAGCTTGTATTTGAGGAGACTTGATGTAAATAGTGGGAGTAGAAAGTGCAGTTAACTGTAGTCACTCAAAATAGTTGCCTATTGAATATTGTAACCAAATGACCTCTCGCCATTCTGCTACTGTACTCACTGAAAAAAAAATTGGCATCGATATAATCTGCCAAGTTTTTCTTTAAACAAAGGTCATAATAATGCTACATTCTAAATCTATTTAATCAAAGCAGGCAGAATATCATTGTTGCAGTTAATTACAGCCACGTATAAATTGCAATGCACAGGGTATTTATTACTTATTATTATTACTATTCATTTATGCACATAATAGAGATCAATATCTGACCATATTTCTTTCACATCCCAAAAAAGCATCCGCTCCATTTTCCCAGTGTGAATAGGATGCAGTCAGTGACCCACATCTCAGTGCAATGAACTGCTTAACTCAGACTGTTGTTTTATTCAGTGCGCTGTCAACACAGACGGCTGCGGAGGCGGATGGGTGGTTGGAATATTACGTGTCGCTCCTTCTGATTGGATGTCGTGATTGTGTCTCGCGTTCCCACTGGCTGTTGCCTCTGTCACTCTGCATGGGTACGTTGTCGCCGCTTTCCGCGCCATTCGGCGTGCACGCGCAAAGACAAGCCAGGCACGTAACCGTTTGGAGACTGTCTGGAGTCTGTCTGAAATTGATAAAATTGGAGATGGAGTTTTTACATGTCTTTGCTCATTTTATAAGAGAGCCGCCGAAGGGAAACGGGTAATTTTTGCTCTCCTCCTGAATCGCTTTCGCCGGTGAGGCGCCGGGCTCAGCCAAAAATGTTTTTTTATTTTTCATTTATTTTTTTAGGATAGATGCTGTGAAAGTTTTTTTCCCCCCCTTCTTCTGCATTCTATCAGCAGACATCTCTTTATGCACAGGTAGGTGAGGAGAGCGCACCGTGCAAGTTGTCTTAACGTTACTGGGGTTCCGCAGTAAAGACTGTTACCGGACAGCAAACTAAGGTAGCCGTTAATTGTGAACATTAGCGGCGTGTGTTTAAGGGTTCAAACGGTATCCGGTCTCCGAATCTTAATAACGCACTTGTTCCGCGACAAACTCCCTAAGTGTAGCTATGTACAAATATTTTTTTTGTCGCAGATAGACATACGACCACGTTTAATTCCACCGCGAAACCCGCGCTGTAGCTAATTTTGTTTTGGAGTCTTGACCTCATTCCTGCACTCGTGGAGGATGCGCAGGTGACGCACCTTTGCTGACGTTTGTTGATGAACCCCACGCGCGCTTAAGCTACCTGTTACTCAGCAGACACACACACACACACACACACACACACACACACACACACACACCTGAGTGCAGACTGCATTGTTAGGATTGATCATCATCTGGAAAAAGTCTCCCATTTTTATCCATCTTCTCCAGTTTTAATATTACACTCCACAGAGCAGTGTGTGAACTACCTCATGTTACCTGTTATGCTGGTGAAATATATATATATATATATATTCTTCTTCCCCCTTTTCTGTCTTTGTTTATGTTTTAGAGAGGTGCAGCCTTGTGCTCTAGAGTTCAAGAAGAGTGCACTGTTCACAGAGCAGCGTGGACCAGCACAGAAAGGTTGGTTTATTGTACACAGTGTGTTTTGAAAAAGGCTCAGGTTTAGACTGAAAGACCAGGCTTTACATTGTACACAAGCCGCTGAGCCTCTTTAGCCTGGAAAATGTACACATACACATGTACATATAGGGTACATGGTACAGCATGTTTTTTTTGTTCCTTGTAAATATGATTTCATTTATTTTATATTTGTTTTCAATACCATAATTAAAAGCACAATATATACACATTGCCCATGCAGCCTGTCAGATAAATAGTATGGAAAACATATAGCTATAGTTGCATTTACATGTGATTGAAATAGAAATTAATCTATAACAAATGTTCAAAAGTAATTCGAAATCTATCCATATTGCACCAAATGGCAAATTTTCTATTTATTTTGCACATTCTGTCTGAAAAGGATTATGTGTACAGTACATATGTATTTAATACTATTATTGTTATGGTGAGAATTGTAATTATGATAAAATGACTAATTCTCTGCATACGTACGTACACAGAAATCTTTCAGTGTTGAATCAGTTCTCTTCTCTGTCCTAATGGAGAGATTAATCACAACTATCAGTTGCTTAACGACAGGTTTTTTTTTGTTTCGTGTTGCAGAAATGGAAATCCGATATTTTGAATTAAAATAATGTGTAGATTGACGTAAGTCGAGGGTAGCAGTGCATGCATTAGCTGATGTGCTGCTGCCTCAGACTTGTCTAGACGCTTTTGCTCTGTCACTGCAGTTGTCTGCAGACAGTGCAGTCATATGACTTGGGGAAGCTTCCTCCCTCCCCTCATGCCTGCTCTTTTTTGGGGCAAGATGGCTGCTGTAGAATTATTGTTAGTATGACATATGGGGAACTTATTGATGAGAGTAAACAGGTTGGTGTTACATGAAATGCACCAGTGTGTGTATGTGACACACATAGGGAGTGATGACCGTTATTGGAGTAAGAGCTTTATTTAGTTTAGCGTTGTTCTGTTTAAATGGTGGATGGTTTGTTGTTAATTACTACTTGACTTACTCCTGTCACAACGCAGCAGGTACATAGTTTTATATATTTTAGTGTAATATCGGTCATTTATTTCCCTTATTTAATTTTTGTTTTTTTACCAGCATTCATCTTTTTGTTATTTGGCACATTTGGTAGCCATTTTGTTTGACTTCAGCTCTGCCAAAGGCTCGCCACAGTATCCCCAAAAAGGGCTGTTAAGCTTTACTGCATCTTACGATTGTAGAATTTGCTGTGTCAAACAAATGTACCGTAATATGTTACGAAGACAAGAATTTGCTCCGAGTTAAAAGGGATCGGATTAACGTAAAAAAAAAAACTAATTTCTGAACACTTTGTAGAGGTAATTGTGTGGAAAAAAGGATCATGTTATCCAACTGGGAGAAATGTGCCATCGTTGACATAGAAAATTGTTAGCAGGAGCTATACATGCTACATATTTATAGCGTATATAAGTATAGGAACTGTACTATATATATTTCTACATGTAAATAATGACATTATCAGTGCATTTGTAGGTGTAAGTTGCACATCGTAGGAATTGATAAATCAGGAGACAAAGTTTGTTCTTTAATCTGTATTTGTTTTTTCTACTTGTTCGGCTCTTAGATGTGTTTTGAAGTCAGTCAGAGCCACTGCACTGCTCCTTTTCACTTTTTCCATCAGAGCAGAGGTAATATCATTAACTTTGGCTTCCCAAAGCGCTCCAAGCTGATTTTGACATTACAAGTTGCTCATGAGTGTGTGATGTTTATCTGTTTGCCATATCAGTGACCCGCCTGGACAGATCTCTTCATTATCACCTTCTTAGTGCCGACT
This sequence comes from Gymnapogon annona, assembly GCA_029814585.1. Lineage (NCBI taxonomy): Eukaryota > Metazoa > Chordata > Actinopteri > Kurtiformes > Apogonidae > Gymnapogon > Gymnapogon annona. Next base: position 19,951 of record JAPTHA010192793.1, on the reverse strand, counting down.
CCTCCACTGTCAGACAGCTCCTTTAAGTCTTTGACTTGTCATAATCCCTAATGGGTTTTTTAGCGCTTGTGTTTGTGTTTTTCGCCGGAGCGCACACTGCCACTTTCGAAACATGCAGTATTTTTGCAGGCCTGTTCCACCCCTGAACCAGTGTCTGGCAAAAATGATTGGAATTGCAATTTGCAGACAATTTGCAGAGGTAAGGAGGACACAGAGAGCAGAGAGTTAGGGTCACATAGCCCCCTTGATAACTTGTTATAAATTCCAGTTACTGTTCTAAACTGGTGTATTTATTTTCCAATTCTACATTTTATACTTTGTAGGGTTTTTTAAAGTGTACTCCTAATTAATGTGTATGTGAAATGTGCTGTGTGTGTGAAACGATATGTAACAGGGGTATAATGTGTCTATAATGTGTTGTTCATAGATGACGCATTATAGGAACGGTTATTTGTGACATCGATCTATGAATTTAATTTTCTTACAGCTTAAATGTACATAGAAACTAAATCAATGTCTCGACTTAACTAATGATTACTATTCAAAATTATCTGGCAGTGAATTTTCTATGAATTAACTATGACGTTTTTTTATTGATTTCTTTTTTTTTTTTTTTTTGACGCTTTACAAAAAAATAACGTTCACACTCTTGAATAACTTTTTTCAACACTCCATGAGTTTATTTATACGCGGTGACTCTTTAAACGGTAAATGTAATTAATGAAGTCTTTAAATGAAACACATCTGGTCCTTTTGCTTCAGTGTTCTTCATATATTCTCAGGTCTGGGACAAGGCAGTGTGTGTCTGGAGTATCCCTCAGTCACACTTGTTTGATGATTTTCGTCTCCCCTTTTGTCTTCGCAGGAGAGCCTTGTCTTCCTGCAGCCTGTTGTGCCTCCGTGTCTTCAGCACTGGAGTGTGTCTGCCCGCATGGTAGGATCCGTTGGCCCGTTGACCTGCTGCACTTTTACGCACGTTTAAAGTTGAGCAAAGCAATTCAAGGAATGCTTGAAGGTGCTGCAGTAGGTGAATGTGATTTGCCTGTGGGAAATATCTGTCAGCTGCACCAACCAGTGTTTACACAGACCGAGCTGGGGCTCTCTTGCCAAATCTGGAAGATAGGACGCTCAGAAACGGGTAATCAACTCCAGCGCTGTCATTCACTCGTCAGCAGCAATCATTTTTTATTAACGGTGATTTTTGATCTCTTCATAAGATAATCATGGATATGGATCTCGTAACTTTCACTTGAGGCTTAGCTGGAAAAATGCTGATGCAATGACGGCTCAGAATCCTCACCCTGTTTTGCGATTGGCTCTTTGTCTCCACCCACATTGCAGTCACGAGGTCCAACATCATGACGATGTCTAGAGAAAACAGGCTTTCATCTTGGCTCTAATGCTGCTCGAGCTATAATGAAAAGATTTCCTGGGTTATTTCTGTGCACGTAGAGTCAAAATCGAGCACGTTTCCAAGTGTTTCTTGTGTATAACAGCAGCACCTGCTATTGTCTGTTGTAAGCAGTGGGTTGTTTATCCCAGCAGCCTCTGCTGCGTGATGACGCAGTTTCTTTTGACATTGGTGTGGCATATTTTAAATCAAGGCCTTCACTGTATTTTAAGAAGTCTTCTGGCAGCCTGCCAATGCATGGGACCATTTGCCTCCTCTCTCATACAATCACAACTGCACAGCTGTGACCCTCATCTGGTCCTAGCCTTCGATAACTCAAAGCAGCGTCCATTTTGGGTTTAGGCAGTGGCACAAGAGATGAAATATTATGGGGCTTGAGGAAAGAAGAATCTAAAATCAAATCGCACACGTTGGTAGAAAATACCGGAGGTGAAACCAAATCCAAGAAATATCCGCACAGTATGGATAAGTGACCGATACGTACCGAATTTTATTTGTTGAATTTTGAATTATAAAAACGTGTGATTAATAGATTTTTGTTTTTGACAAATTATTTGCGATCGTTGCTTTTGCGATGAAGGCTTCAATTTAACCGTAAAATATTTGGGGACATTTTTACATTATGACGCAAATGGTTTGATTAAGTATTTAAAATTATTATATACAAATACACATCTAGATGTAAGACATTAGAAATTATACTCCATATACACAATAGTGCCCTGCATTAACACGGTATATGAAATGTAAGTTAAAATAATTTTTGTAAAATTGCTTACGGTCCGTAGCTTTTCTTATCGAGTATTTTCAAGCTTCAAATTCATCATAAAAACGAGATGGAAATGATTTTAATTAACCACGCATTGTTCTTGAATAAATATTTTTTGAAACAAGGACAGCATATGTTTTTTCGGACGCCTGGTCGATCTTGTATTCGTTTCCGTTTTTGTGGTGTGAAATTTTTCTTTAATTACAAAAAATTGTTTTTGCGACGTAAATAATTTATTTTCTCAAAAGATACCATGTAATTTTTATACCGCAAAATAAAATGCTGTTTAATTTAAAGTATCACATTGTAAACTGTTGACGAAAGCAATTCGACGCTAAATTAGTAATAAGCAAAGTGAAATGATCAGCATTAGTTTTTTTGCCCAGTTTTTATGCATGCATTTTAATATTATTTCACTTCATACTCACAGTCTAATTATCAAGAAAATACTTAGAATTACTGGAAAGTGAATTATGTACTTAAAATGTCGATGCGATATAAATTTTTATACTGCATTAAAATATTTTAATTGTCTATATTGCATTTCGGTCAAAAAAAGCAATGTAATTTATGCAGTTAGGGTCCGTATTATTTGTCCATTGCATTGATTTTAATTGCAATCTTACATGCATGTTTTTTTTTTTTTTTGCGACGTTCTACAGGATTTAAATACTTTAAATTGATGTTGACCAAAGCGTTTATTTAAAATGCAGCGTGTGTTGATCTTCAACCTACTAACAGGACCAACTGAAGGCTTTAAGTGACCTTTAACCTCTCGAGTGCTTGTTTTCGTTCACTGTCGAGGTCTCATGTGAAAGCTGGACCGTGTTCTGATGCTGGAAACACATGAGTGGGAACATATTAAGCTGAACCGCAGCCCTGTGGTCACATAAACACTGAGAAACAGAAAACACTCCGGGTTGAGGCTTGTGCCGTGGTGTCACCATAGGCCGAGGCGTATTAGACTAATTATGTTTTTAAAAAATGTTTCAAACACTTAAAACCTGTTGACCTCAGCGCGCGGGACAAACGGAGGCAAAGTTCACCGCGTCGACCAAAGTCAACACGTTTGATAGTGAACTTATTACATTTGTTCACGTCATATTTTTTCCTAATTGGCATCGATACAATCTGCTTCCTGTTATTGATACTCGTGTCGGAAATACTTGATTTATTTTCGGTCTGTCTGTAGTGTTAAATGGGTCTCGGCTCTAAAGAGAATTATTTCCCTGTAATCATAAAAAATGATGGCACTTGTGTTTGCGAGTGGATATTTGTGAACCGGAGAACAGCAGTATCAGCCTCACATGATTATCAGACGCTCATTAGATGAAAGCTGCCTCGCTGTAAACATTTAACCAAAGCAGCCCATTGCGTTATTTTTTTTTTTTAAACATCATTATTTTTTAACTCCACAAAAGTTAATAGCCTGCATTGCTTTTGCACCACTTGTGTTTTCCCCTGCGTTTGTGATCCAACCTGTCTTCAGATGCACACGTGTAGCCTGTCCGTTCCCACTCTGCTGCGTAGCACTGACAGCTTCAGCAATACTTCCTGTTTTCATTTGACTGCAAAATCCACCAGTGCTTTTTAAATGGAGTGTGCTCGTCTATAACACTCTCATAAACACTACAAAGACGGCTGTCGGCCTGGGTGACCACTGTTGGACTGCACCACAGGGCTGCATGCCTGCTTTAACCCATGCACCAGACTGAGCAAACACTTAAGGAAACTTTTGGCCCGAGATGAACTCCTGCTATTTTATTTAACTCTTAACCTTCGCCCAGTTAGCCCCAACACGGGGCAAAGTCAACGCACATCGCCGGGTTGTAGATATATGTGTTGCAGTCGTCATGTAATCTGTGCTGTTTTTACTCTATAACAATGTGACTATATTCATTATGTTATAGAGAATATTACAATACTCTCATATTCAATGTCATAGAGGAAGGATCCACTGCTTTAAATCCAGCCATTGATGATGCTATATGTGTGTTTTGGAATCGGGTTATGAATTATAAGATTTTATTTCACTTTATTTTGTCTTTCTTGGACAGCGGGGGGGGGGGATGTTGGAATTGATCAACGTGGGATCAAGATGTATTTTTATTTTTGCGATTCACTGATCATATCGTGCTTCTACCTGTGCCAGTTTTATACAGATCACACATTGATCATTCCTGGAGAAATGGTGAAAATCTGCATGATATGTTACATGTGGATGGTGAATGCAGTGATTTTTTTTTTTCTTGAAATGGCTTAAATCCTTTGAGCAGACTGCAGTGAAGAACTAAGCAACTACCATTTACAGCTGCTACTGTTAATCCAACACAATAAAAATAATTGCTGTTTAGTTTGATAATTAATTTAAAGCAACATTGGTTTTAATTGTGTAAAAATATTAAACGCTGGCAAGAGTTAGCTGCTCAACTGTTGACTTGAATGGCAAAAATATGAACTGTATAGAAACCTCTGTAGGTTATATGGACATATTTCAACTGTTTGCATTTAGCATTTTATAGATAATCAATGGATCAAGAAAATAATCAGCAGCGTAAGAGGATGTCCTTGCAGCCACTTAACGGATCTGAATTAATTCTGTTTTGTAAATGTTTGTAATTCATTGAAAACGCCTCATGCTCTAGGTTGAAATTCTCTTCTTTTTTTTTTTTTACCTCTCAGATCATTAATCAGGAGCGTTGTGTTTCTTTCACAAAGACATGGAGCAACAAGTAATGTGAGGCAGTGTGTCTTCCACTCTCGCCTTGTTGAGTATGAGGTTGATGAGCAGTTACAGGCTGAGAATACAGATGCACAAACAGTGTCATACAAACAGCTGGACCCGCGTTTATGGTTGTATAAAACCATTCCATAAAACCTTCCTTGTCCCATTTCTCTTTTTTTTTTTTTGGTAAATGAATGTAAAACACACTCAAATGTGTCAGGATATTAAAACGGACCCAGTGCAGGGGATTTAATCAAGTTTTCCTTCCTCGTCAGATATGTGAGACTTGAGGGTGCGCTTGCATTTTTCCCTAATTGGGGCTTATTTGAACACACCTGGAGTACCTGCTCTCACTTTTGCCATTTGACCTTTCGTGAATTAAGACGGAGTGGCAAAATGAGAGCGGGGTCGACCCTGCGGAACATCATAGAAAGGGGCGGCTCCATGACTAATTAGTAAATCTCACTTTTCTCTAAGGTTAAAAAAAAAAAAAAGATTTCCTTTGCAGGGCGGAGGGGTGATTAGTAAATAGCCACGTCTACCTAGGTGCAGGAACCTAATAAGTCTCACCGGACTCAGAAGGTGAATATTTCATATTTTCACTGATCACTAACAGCTTTCTTGCATGTCTCCTTCTCGGCTCTATATCCATCTTAGGTGGGTAAAGGGGAAACTCAGACCGTGGGGTCTCTTTCCCTGTCACACAATGGCGTGGAAAGGTCAGCCCTAATGAAGTCGGGGGAGTGACCCCTAGTATTCAGTGACTTTGCATGGGCCCCCATCCCACTGCCGCAGCCATGCCGGTTAATCCCTTTTTGATCCTAATTGATAGGCATTAACATGATCCTTATCCAGGAGCTGTGTTTTGTCTTCCACAGCCCTTCTCTCTGGGTGTCAGTGACACAAAGTGTGAAAGCGTTAAACCAAATGTGAAATTGATATTTTGGGTGTTTGTGTGCTTAAAATCTGGCTGCGTTTCCAAACACTCACACAAAAGTGCTCAATGTGCAGTGTTTGCCTTTGAGGTTCTTAACGGGACTTAGCACATGACCTCTAGAATCCGACTGTGACGTGAATGGTAGCAGCCCATTTCCACTTTGTTTTCCTGCGAGTCCCTTTATCTTCATCGCTAAGTGATTACTGCCTTTAACTGTTGACTAATTACCCTCTTTGAAAATGTTTGGACTGACTTTTAACTTGGGACCGCTTTACACCCACTATAAGGTTTGCAGTACAGGTGTTGGCCGCATCCACGTGGACTTAAAGTTTGATTGAAAAAAATTCTATTGTATTTCTTAAGGATTATTTCATTAATTGTCCAAACACAGTTTGCCTTTAATTAATGTCAAGACACAAAATAAAACACAGTTCATACTGATAGTCTGCAGACACTTAATAATGTTACCTGATTAGTCATTTTGGACAAAAATAGTAATTATTAAACTATATCAACGTAAAGCAGTAGTTGATTTAATCGTTACAGTTTGATCCAAGAGTTGTTTCAAAGTGTTCCCAGTCACCCTGTCAGGTGTTATAACAGGAACTGACCTAATACTGACAATGTTCAATGACCTACTCTACTTTTTCTTGAATCTTGTTGCACTACTGTCCTTTCCTTTTTATATTTATATTTTTGAAAATCTTTGGTGTGCTTTAATATATTATTCTGCTGCTGTAACCTGGAATTTCCCCGAGTGGGACAAATAAAGGTATATCTAACCTCTAATCGACAGTGTCTTAACTACTAATTGTAAGTAGTTTTAATTCGGCTTCCAACCATTTTCAAAGTTTTTGTTTTTAACTTTAATATTTAGTTTGAAATGGTCTGATTGTTAGTGTGCTAGTGTTTAGTGTGTGAGGAGAGCTTTAAGTTGATGAAGTCTTAAGAGGAAAAGATCTAAGTAAACAGTCAGCTGGTATCTTTTTAAAGACATGACAGGTCGGTCCCATTTGCCGTGTTTATACCTGAGCACTTCCTGTTAGTGTGTGTTTTTTTTCCCACTACAGTTGTGCTTTTAAAACCCGGATTGTCATATTTTTCCTCCACACTCCATTACAGCGACGTGTAAAACTGTTTCTTTTCTGTCTTACAGCAGAAATATATGTCGTCTCCCGTAGCAAATTATAGATAACTTGATTAGTGTTTATGGAGCAAATTATACCAAAAAGTCAAGTATTATTCCATTTTAACCCTTTGCATATCTTCTGGCTCTGGGTCTTGTAATTGTCTTTGACTATGATGTTCCCCTCCTGCCACTTGGGAGTCAATTTTCTCTTTTTTTTTTCCTTTCATTAAATGGTGTTGGGCATTTCCTTAAAATGAGAAATGCACTGATATGAAGGCCAGGTCTCTGCTGTAAAAGGGCATCACTCACATATTCACATATTAGCTTTGCCCCTCAGCGCATTCACTTGTAGTAAATTTAGTGAAAAGAAGTCTAAAGGTCAGTCAATTTCCTCACGTATACATGTTTATCGCAAAAGTGCAGATTTTCAAGCCTTTAAGGAAAACTGCACGTATGATTTCTTTTTTTTTTTTCTTTTTCAATTTTTCTCTGTTACACCCAAAACCTGTACAATTAAGAGCCTGCTCTTTCATTGTGCTCAGCAGCGTGCAACAGCCCACTTTAGTTGGAAAATGCCAGGTGTCGTGTTGGTTCTCGTTGGTTTCACACGGCGACTCCAGTCCCTCCCTGGAACGCAGTTCTCAGGTCTCCATAGGATTGAGTGTTGTTTCCAGCTTGTTTGTTGCACTGAATAATGAGTCCTCTGTAAGGCCTGATGACATAATTTGGAGATTGCTATGGAAAAAGAACTAATTATGGAGCTCAGAAGCTACAGATTGGCATTCTGCTGGTGTACTTCACTTGACTGGCACCACCTGCCCTCTATATGTCACACTCACTTCACTTATCCCACAAGCTGGTGCCTGCCAGTTATATGCAACCCCCAGAAGACATACACACACACACACACGCACACAATAACCCAGCGGCGGGGTGGACTTCACCACTGATGTTGTTTGCATCCACTTACAACCACAAACACATGTGTAAAAAGTAAATGCATCACAGGGGGCCGCAACTATTATTTTTATATTATTAATATTTTGGGGATGAAAATGTCACTAAGTCCAAAGATACTTTCTTCAGATGTCAGGTTTGTGTTCACAGCCAATGGATGTTCAGGTTCCTCTGGTTGGGAGAAGACACCAGGAAGTACTTGAGTTTAAGAAGTCGACAACGGAAATAATCGATTTTCTCGTCAAAATCGTGTAATTGTTGCAAAGTGAGAGTTTGACGAAGAGTCAGAGGAGTCATTCCAGTGTGGCTTTCCTGGAGGTGGGAGGGGCACAGCAGTCGCACATGTGTTCCTCTGCACATTAGATGTTGTCGCTGGACCTGCTGGAGTTGCATCTACTCCAAATGTTTTTGTTTTATTTTCGGGAACAGACCCACACTAAACATGACCGAACCTATAGGATCCTATTTTTAGCCTTTTGCTTCAGCTGTGGTCTGTGGCTGCACATTTCTTCCCTTGCGTGTGTATGTTTTTTTTTTTTCTCCTCTCCATGTTCCCTCTTTTTTTTTTTTGAGGACCTACCAAAGTGGATGATGAGTGGAACAACCCAGTGTTCTGACTTCTTTGTGAGAGCGCCCGAGCTTTGTTACTCTGGTAAATTAACTGATTTCCTGCAAGTGTCAGAGGTGTGAATAACAATTAGCTGATGGCGACAGCGTGCAACTGATTCCCACACGTTCAAAGCACCGTTTTTTTGGATTTTTTTTTTTACCTTTTTCATGAGTCACCAGTGTGTTTAACAGTAAACGGGCATCCTGAAGTGTTTTCAAGTCAGCTCCACTACAGTGGCCCTGATGTTTTGTATTCTCTTCAGGTGAACAAGGTTTTTTTTTTTTTTTTTTCTTTCCTCCTACAGATTTTTATCAATAATTGCAAGGCCAGAAAGTACAAAAACAACATCAGCTTCACCAGTTGTTGTTGTTCTTATGTGTGTGTGTGTTAGAGGCTAAAGAAACAGTTTGAAGTGTGCAGCATTATTTAAGTGGAATAGCTAATATGGCTGACCACTGATTGTTCCAGACACGTTTATGCAAGAAAAGTCCTGGTTTGAATGCGAGTCAATACACACCAGAGTCAGAGCAGCTCTCACGAGTCGACTCCCTCCATGTTAGTTTAACGTAAGCGTCTGGTTTACAAGGGACACAGATGAAAACGGAGACGTTAAAGACGTTGCCGCGTCACAGCGGGGGATCACAAGAGCATGTTGTCATGTTTATAGATCTGGGAGACTCCACTCAAGTCTACAGCATCTTCCACTGTTCTCACGGTACACTCGTGAAAGATCACACCCGTCATTTCTATTCAACTCACCTTAAAGAGGAACTTTGTTAATCGTACAAATTCTCGGCTACTTAGATGTACATCAGTGTTTTACTCGCGTCCCTTCATTTCGCTTCTTTGATATCACAACTTGAAAGAACAACTTTTAAGCCTGGATCTGACGCGTTCGATTGTTGTATGAGGATAAAACGAATGTAGGTAGATAAGTAGACAGAAGAAGAAGGTTGAAAGTTAAGAGCTGTCATCATTTAAATGAAAATGTAAATGATACCAAAGTATTACATTGAAACACATACTCAACAGGACATCAAGCACTTATATTAGACTGTAATCATTTCTTGGCTATTAACCAAATGATTTAAAAGACATTCTATTTGCTGATATCATATAATTGATTGAAACGTTGGTTTCCTTTTCCAATACTGAAATACTTCATTAGACATGGATCATAGCATGTCCTCTCATACTGACTGCTGTAGATTCTGTCTGGTTACCACTTTCATTTTAACTCTATGTACAATTCCTCATATCCCCAAGCTATGAAAGTACATTTTTATTGGTTTTTTTGTATGAAATAACTTTTAATAACATAGCCTGTCCCACACGACCAGGCTACTCCATCTAACTTTGTTCCTCAGCGCTTCACATTCACCTTTCCTCCTGATGAAACCATTCAGAATCAAGGGCGCCATCACCTTAGCTCTTAATGAGGTTGTTTATTCACCAAATTTCCTTGTGGACTTAAACTGTGAGAGAAAAACAGGCCATGCATAGCGGAGTATATAATTAGCATTAGCAAAACACATCTCCAAGAGCTCCATAAAATGTACATTTTGTGACATTAGAAGAGCTAGCGTTGAACGTTTCAGGTGCGCAAAAGGCTTGTCCACAAAAAAAAACCCCAAAACAAAAACAAAGCTGTTTCCTATTTTTAATTGGACGTCATACTCAAGAAAAGCTACGATGACTTCATAATTGGTCTCATCCCATGTGCACTTTTAAGGCTATTATTTGAAATGTGCAGACAAAGGCTTCTTAAAATTAATCTTGTATTTTCTTCAAGCGCAGGCGATTATGTCAGATAATCAGTGTTTCTGACGGCAAAGTGACTGTTAAATTCAACCGTAATGCCTCAGGAAAATAAAAAAAAAAAAGCTCTGATCATCCACATGTTGGGGTTGTGCCCTACACAGCACATACATGCAACGCAGCCAACAAACAATTGGGGAATTTAATAAACGAATACTTAACGAACAACGTCAAGAGCGGCTGGTAACAAGCACCATTTAGCAGCTTCAACAGAGGTCTGATAATCAGCAGCAGGATTTTCTGTTATTTATTTATATATTTTTTATTGGTAGTATGAGTGCCCGTTAGGCTTAGCCCTCTGCACCCAAAACCACAGCTGCATGGATAAAATATGAAAAATATGGCAAATTCATCAATATTTGAAAATGCCGTCGCTACTCAAAACACTGACCAGTCGCATGTGTTGATCTAATCTGGTCGACACAGTCCATACTGTGTGTGCATTTACACACGTTCTGTTGTTCTCAGGCCACAGACGAAACATGCTGCACCTTCACTTCACAGTAAAGCTCCTCTTTGCTTTGTCGGTGGTGGTTACGTCTTCAATTTTTTTTTTTTTGTTTACCACCGAACCTATGAATTATTCCATGTTTTTGGTGCTTGTCGTCCTATCGTGGTCTTAAGTCTCTCCACGTGGTCCGCTGATTTGTGTAAACTAACGGAGGAGCCCCTGGGTGCCGAGCGTTTGCAGTAATGATGATGTATGTGTGGCGGCGGTGGAAGGTGCATTGTCTGTTTGGCGAACAGCAGAATTCTATTTTGGCTTAAGTCCGCCACTGGTTTGCCTGTGTGCTCATCAGAGCCCATACACACTGCTTTATTTGCTGATGTAGATTGGCTTCCAATCTCTGCGTAAATGTGCAAGGCTTTACTGTATGTTTGCTTATCTGTCCAGCCATCCCATCTATTCAAACAGTGTTCCTTTCATTTAAGGCTGTGTGCTGGCTGGGTTTTTTTTTTCTTCCCTGGGACCTTTTCTGTTATTTTGGGACCAGATGGCGAGGGGCACGGAAGCACCTCTTTTGTCCGGGCGCCCCTGTGAAAAGAGGCTGTCCTCCTTAATGTAATCAGCGGCACCGGAAGGGTCCATTTTGGGCTGTGAAAGAAGACAATTGGGTCTGGACACGTCTCGATTACCGAAATGCAGAGTTCATCTTCCGACCCTGCCCCCTTTGACCAAGGCCCTGGCATGGAGGATCCCCATCTTTGATCAGTGGAGGGTGGAGGTACTGATCCGACCTCACGGGGGCCAAAGGCCACCTCCCCTGCCCTGTTTACCCTGCACTTGGCTGCTGTTGACACCTCCTTCCGGAAGGATCCAGGGGGTGGTGGGGTGGTGTGGGCATGGGGAGGGATACCATGACCTGTCTAGACACTGTTCCTTGTTGCCCTGGTGTTGCCAAGGGGATATTATGAACTTTGACCTCAAATGTAGTTGGTTAGAAGCCACTCTGGTCATCCAAGGAACAATTTTTTTTTCTTTTTTTTTCTTTTAATTTTCGAGGCTGGGGGTGGGGAAACAAGGCGGGATATGGCTGTAACCCACATAATACACAATCTGGTTGAAGGGACCAAGAGCATGACATTGTAGGAAAAACTTATTTTTTTACTTTAATAATTTTATGACATAAGGCAAGAAAAGGATGACTACACAGCTGTCCCAGATATATCATACTATTGCTGACTAATGTTTTTTTCATTTGACTGTTACCCTGTGTAACTTTTTTGGCTTGCAAGCTTTAGTTCATATGCAATCATAATGGCATTTATAGAAGGATTGGGTTGGCTTTTTTCTTTTCTTAAAAAAAAAATGGAAATCCTTTTGGATGCACCTACTCCTTTGCAGTAAGTAATGTTCCTGTTTAACATTTTTTTTAATCTGGTAAAAATATATATACTCTTGGAAAATTGTTCCTTAGAACATGCTGTAATTATATAGTATGTGTTGCTTCGTCATTTCAGGTTTTTGGGATGCTGTGCAGTTTATTAATTTTAAGCTCATCTGCACATATTACCTACTTATAGAAGAGCGAATATTCAGTCAAGTCATGACATGGAAATATTGTGAATCTTTTGGAATAGAGACCTTAAAGTGCATTGCAACAAATAATCCTGCTAATCCAAGTCTGTTTGAAACCAGCAAACCAACACTGCGACATCCACTGCCGAGGATTACTGAGTATTTTGGCTTTAAATGTGCGATTAGTGGCCCTTTCTTTCCACGTTCTGCCTAAAGTCATTTTGAAGAAATGAACAGATTTTCAGGATAATGTCCATATTTGTTTTTAAATTAAAATATATGATTAGTATTTTTTTAACCGCAGTAGGACATTGCGTTAGCCACGTACGTAGTGGGACATATACTTTGCTTATACTTCTCAAGTCGCAATGTTACCAGCACCTATAGCCCCCCCCACACACACACACACACACACACACACACCATAACCACAACCACAACAATGTGGAGTGGCTTTGATGTAGAGGCTGTTCCTCAGGAGAGGGTGTTGTGAATCCACCATCATGGCCGCCACTACCAACAACGCCCTCTCGCCTGCCACTCAGGAACAGTTAAAATGGCAGCATGCAGCAAAATGAGTGAGAGGGAGAAAGAGACGCCCACTACTATGAGCTAAGACACGGTCGACTGAGCCGTAGCTCGCCTCGCACGCCAACTCCAACTGATCTGATTATTTTTTGTGTTTGGCCGCCTGAGAGCCATGTAAAATCTGCAGAGGTCTAGACAGGTAGATGGTGCCGGAATCAGTCAAGGGTTCGCCGCTTTTGTCAAGGACTGCTCCTTGTTTTAAGGGAACGTCAGCGGCTGGCGTCAGTGCTCGGTATTCATTCAACTATAGAGAAACAAACGAGAATGCATAACCTTTTACAGAATGTTGAGAGTTGCACAAAATGGAGCCAGGTCGGAAACGGGCGCTACGCTGCTGTAGGATCACAGACACAATCAAATGCACACATATACACAATTAAACTGACTATACATTTTGGGCTTCGCTCTCATCCTTCTCTGCATTGTAACAGATTGTGCAAACACGGTTTGAATTGTTTGCCCAGGGCGCCGGCGGACCAGACATTCAATTCTACACATTACCGGTCACAGTTTAGCGTGAATGAAACACTACTTTTTTGGATTTTCGCCACATTTTATGCTCTTGCTACTTTTGTGATTGGAAAAACAAAAAAGTGTATTTTTTCATAAACTGTACAGAAATCCTGGTAGGAGTATTAATGCGCCATGAGGTCGTCGGCATCATTTGTATTCCAAGGCGCTATAGTAAGCTACGGTATTTCTCTAACTATATTCATTTTTAATGTAAGAAGAACAAAGTCCTGTGATCTGTGTTGATCGAAAAACTCTTTGCTCTCGGAGCTGAATGTGTCGTCTAACTAACTAATATCAATTAAAGGCTGTGCGCTCTCCCAAAGCAGCCCTCCTCCGCCAGTGAACCAGAAACCCACTCAAAATGGCACATGGTGTGCAAATGTACGTCCAGGCCGAGTTAACCATCTTAAATTAAGTATCACACCCCATCATTCTAAAGCTTTTGCAGTAGCTGGCTGCCACTTTATAACATCTCTATCGCGAGGCATTCCCCATCCATGCTGCAGTGTGGAGAATTTTTAAGGTAAATGTCCAAATCTTCTATTTTTAGGTCTTCCTGCTCAGCCTGGATGACATTTTATTATTGGTTCTTGGTGTGACTGTGTTTTTTTTCCCTCCTCCTCCTTCTTCTTCTTCTTCTTCTTCTGCCTTCCTCACAGTGCAGAGAGCTGGTGGTGGACTAGGAGGAAGATGTCATGCTTAGGATGGGTTTTGGTGATGATGTTGCTTCTGTTGATGCAGCATCGAGCTCTCACTTTGTGCCTCTGTCAGCCATGATGCGTAACCACAGAGTGAGTGACAGGCCAGTCTCCAGGGACAACAGGGGGCCTGAGGTGAGTCAGATGTATCCTTGACCCTGTCTAGCTGTGTGTCAACAAGCAACACAAACATGGAGGGGGGGGTAAAAAAAAGACTAGAAATGGCATGAGTGTACATTGTACATCTTAATTTAGTATGTAGAGAAAAACTAGAAAATATCGGAAACACCTCATGTAGAAACCACCACAAGTCTTTCTGTTCAACACAGCACACACACTCCCTTAACTTATGAATTATGAACCCATAATGCACCATCACATTCCACTTGCATTTTCTCCAGAGTTGAGAATTTGTTTCTCTAAGCTCTGTGCTATTGTTACAAACTCGTCCACCTTTAACTCAGTGGAGATTTGGGGTGATCATTACCATCGTTTAGCTCAGTATATGACAAATGCAGCAAAAAAAAACAAAAAAAAACAGTACAACCCTAAAACTTTGGATAGAGAGACAGTAGCCACATTGAGACTGATTGTGCACAATCAGAATGTGTTTTTAATACTTATTTATTATGAAAGTTTGGGGGTTTTTTTCAGCCCAAATTTCCCTTTGTTACCTATGAGTTATGCTTAACACCGTATGATGAAAGGCATAAGTCGTACATGTGACGTGTGTGGAGCAGCTGCACTACTACAAGAGCTCATGTTATCATGTGTTCTGCTAAAAAGATGAAGCCCAAACTCTCTGTAGCTTAAAGTAGAGTTTAATATAAAACGCGTGCAATGATAATTGGTCTAAAAAGAAACTATCAAATTAACAAACTGTTGTTGGTCAAAATTAATAAAAATCCCCTTTTAACATCGACCGAAGCCTCTCGCAAAAAAGAAGTTTGTGTTGGTTATTAAAGTTCAGAGAGAGCTTGTTGCTTGGTGTGTTTTTCTGACCCAAATTTCAGTTTAACGTGAAAGTAATTTATGGGAGAATTCGTTTTTATTTACGGTGTAATTCAAGAACATCTAAGGATGTCACACATTAACACCAACTATATTCCAAATGTATTATGATCATAGTTTTCTAACATTAGACTTAGACTTCCTTTATTGTCATTACACAGACAATACACATTCCATGCAATTTGACACTTAGTCTCTCTAATAGTGTATGACTGAAGGAGATTTATTAATCAGCCGCACAAAAAATGCAAGCGCTTAATAACTTTAGCTTCACAAAAGTGAGAATTTACTGTATTTGGATATTTTAATGGTCGTATGTTACCTGCGGCGAGATGCCGTTCCAATATTTTCTTAGATTTTAAAAACCAAAAGAGACTCTGACTGTATTAACATTTTCTGTTGCAGGTATAATGAGCTAAACAGGATGTATTTTCATTGGCTAAAATCAACAAACATTTCTTTGCGTTGAATTTTCTGAAACTTTTTGTTAGTTTTCGAGGGGTTCAGAGAAGGCTTTTTGTTTGAATGTGTTTTAATAAAACCTTGTGTCAGTTTTCAGCATTGTGTTAATGAGTTGGACTGAATCTTTCTCCCTTCAAAGTAAATCCTGAAAAGTCTCCTGTGATGTGGCGTCATTATTCTTATATTTTTGTGTCCGTGATTTAGCCTGTGCCTTGACACCTCACTTTATGAACAACCCCGAGTTCGACTCAACACAAGCTTATAGCGCGACATGGGGAGAAAAAAAATGCACATGTTTTCCATGCATTTCATTAAAGCGAACAAAGAGGATCCTTATTGAAAAAAAAAAAAAATTTTTTTGCATCTTTTTTCAAGGGTCACTCAAACACTGTGTGTGAAATGAGAGTTGCCTGGGTGTGACTTTTCCAGAAAGCATCCGCTCGCTATTGTCTGACTAGTCAACTTCTGCAGGCCCCAGCGCCCTGACTTCCATACATGAGAGATCAAGGGTTACCAAGGTGCTTTTGAGAAGGAGGGCTCAATGCGAGAGGGGACAAACCAGTTCACAAAATACTCATTTCCTTTGCATGTTCGGTGCCCTAGTGGGGTTTCAGACGGGGTCACTGACACAGCCACTGGGGTTGGGCTTTTTTTTTTTTTTTCTTCCCCTCCATCCTTGTTCCTAATGAAAACTGTTGCTCGCCTTTTCAGTGGCTTGCGACCCGCGAGCCGCTCCCAGTACAGTACGGACCTTGATAATGTGCAGTGTTTGGCCCAAAAAAGAAAAGTTTGTTCAGACTCTGGCTGTTTATCCGGTCCCAGACAGGGCCACCTCATGTAGAAAAGGTAAAAGTAGTTCTGTCCACCTCTCATTCTTGCCCCAAAGTTCAGTCACTGAGCCACGGCATTAACTTGTATTCTAACAAGATTAAAATATATTCGTCCTGGGGATTAGCATAGTTAGGTGTCCTTTTGCCTCTTTTTTTCCTGCACTGGTGCGGTGACAGTGGGCTTTGATCTGTGTTGCGAGGCAAGAGTCCTGGCTTGGACCTAGCCATTCGAGTGCCAAGTGTGAAATTGGCCTGATGTCATCCCCATTCTTCACCTTTTACATCTTTCACCACTTTAATTATGTTTCCGCCACAAAGCCCAGGCACCTCTGAGCAGATTCCACTCCGGTCCGTAGGAAGCATTTAGAAACTGTGGGTAAATGACACAGTAGGGGAGGGGGAGGATGGTAGGAGAGGTCATAGCGGGATGGGGGCCCTTTTGTGTTTAGAGGTAGACACTGATACTTTTCCTGACGTCTCCTCCGCACACTTCCATTTTACAGCAGCGAGAACTTTTGCCAAATCATCAGCGCCGCCTAAAACGACAGCTCCGGAAAAATGGCACACATTCTGCATTTGTATGATTTTTTTTCCCCCCTCCCTTATTCGGCGCTGATTGACGGCGTCGTAAAATGGAGACTGACGGTAGTATCGCGGAGGAAGACTTTCTGTTGTGCAAATGAAGTTAGGAGTTCTGAACATGGGCGGCTTCACCTGGATCTCACGTCCAAGACATGAGACATATTACCCCGGCACAAGAACCTTTCCGGTTCCGTGAGAATATGCACACGCAGCCGGTACAGGTTTTACCTATTGTTCATGCACCGGTGTCCCAATGTGAACTTCTGGGAGCTTCTCTGCCTGTGAATATTTTGATCAAGGTTCCTATTGATGCACTGAATGAAGGACCAAAACAACAGGGGTATGTGCGCTCCTCCTCGGATGTGCGAGGAGGGACAAAAATGAATGAAGTGTGTGTTGGTGTGTGCAGGGATGTGTGCGTGCCAAGCAAGAATAAAATAAAACCCGAGTGATAGTAAGATGTGTGTGTGTGTGTGTGTGTGTGAAGGAGGAGAGAGAGAGAGAGTAGGAGTTAGTGAGTGAGAAAGCTGTGTGTGGAGAATGGGTTACTGAGGGGTGGGGGGGGGGAACCAGCCACCTGCAGCCATGACAGGCTTTGACCTTCATTGCTCTCTCTCTCTCTCTCTTTCTGTCTCTCTCTTTCTCACCCCCCCCTCCCTCCCTCCACTCCTTTTCCCTCCTCTCACTCTCTCCTTTCGACTCCCATTTCTGCCTTGTGATAGAAGCACAGGGCTGCTTTTCAGAGGCGGCGAGGAAGACTGACCGTCGTGAAGACAGTGCTGGGAGCAGCCCCCGATCTGCTCTAATGCTAGTCACTGGCCGTTAGACATGGCGTTCAAAGACTAGTGGTGCAAGTATGGAAATGCAGATAAGGCATTGTTGAGGAAACATGCCTGGGAATTGTTCAAGGCTTTCCCTTGCATAATGTTTGGATGCTTTTTTGCACATGTTTTAATCTCAAAACCCCATGAATTTGATCCTCCATGAATCTGATCCTGAACCCATAGAATAAACGAGTGGGTGTTTGCATGGAAAAGGATTGTCATGCTATGCAAATTAATAATGTTTGTCATTACATTTATGAATATTTGACATCTGGCAGCATTTATTTGACTGAATTTAAAATAATGGCATGTTTTTTTTTCTGAAAATAATAGCTATTGGATTTTTTTCACCCTGATTTTTAGTGCCAGCAGCAGCTAGCACTGCAGTAGAGATTAATATATGTGTACTGTTTCCTTCATATAAACACGATAGAGACTTGTTTTGTGTATAATCTTCAAGGTTTATTTACTCTTCTTTTGCAGTTTTCAGGAGGCAGTTAATTACACAATTAATACATGATACAAATTATGTACAATTATACCAAAGAATACTCCCAACATAAAATAAAAAATAGCATTGTATTCTACAACTCTGTGTTGTAATTTTATTTAAACATGTTCATATATAGATAGATATACGCTGATGAGTAAATTCATAATGTCGTACCAGCAGTTCTCATAAAGGCATTAAACTTGAATAGTCTGCATTTGAAGTAATACTGCTTCTCTGATTCGGCACAGTTCTGTTTCATAAAAAGTTCACACTTGAACTTTAAGGCAAAGTGTGTTTCTGTTTGGTGGATTTTAATTCACACACACTTTTTGCAGATACACAACAAAACACTTTGAAAAGGCAAAAAGTCCACAATTTGGTATGGATACAGTCTGAAACTTAGCTCGATCACACTTTCGTCGATAAAGACCAAAGTTTTATAAACACAGTTATTTGCCCAAGTACAACAAATTGCAGCTTTCATGCAAAGGCCCCAATAAAACTTCATTCACAAAAAAAAAACAAAAAAAGAAAGAAAGAAAAACAAAAGAAGTTATTGCAAGATAAACAAGCAGTGTAAACACCTCAGATATCTACTCTAAAGCAACACTGGTCATTGGATAGATTTTTTTTCTCAATATAATCTATATAAATACACATATGAAGTCCTTTCAACAACGATAAGAGATTTCCAACATTTGTAATACAGTCACTGACGGATTTGCGTTCTTTTAATGATATATGGATATGTAATAAAAAAATGTATATAGAGAAAGATTTAACAAGAACATCCAATAACCTGCATTTATAGTCTATACTCAATAGTGCGTAAGATGGTTGTCATCATTGTCTTTATGCTACAGAGTTGTTTCTGTGACTTTAAAGGCAGCTTTATAGCCTTCAGTTCATTTAGCTACAAAAAAAAAGATTTATATTGCTATCTTCAAAACTATAATAGCTGCACTGATGCATTGGTATAACAAAGGAAACACGTACATAATATTCGTTTAAAGGCTATGAGACGACCACAGACATAGATGCAAGGCCTAACTTAGCATTTAAGTTAAGTGGCGTTAGACAAAAAAACCCAAAACAAAACGAAACAAACCAAAACAAAAAAAAAACGCTACCTCTCAGTCACGTATAGGCCTGTACAGAATTATAAACTTTTCCTGGTTTTATTTTGTTTTTTTTTTTCTTCCTTGTTTTAAAAAAAGTCCGTATCAAAATTCACTTTTTGCCCAATTAGGTCTGAAACTGACAATAATAATAATTAAAAAAAACGAACAAACAAAACACCTTTCTCTGCTCATTTTTACAACAAACACAACCAACCAAAGGAAATCAACAAGCATGGAAATAAAAAAAAAAAAAAGTCGTGTTAGCATTTATTTAAATTCACAGTAGCCTGGATGCAGCAGAAAAATACTCTTTGGACTTATAAGTTCGCTCACTTCACTGACAGATCTAAATGTCCAGTGCCAGTCGTATATGTAAAATGACAATCATGGATATATAGCAGTAGGCCTTATTATAAAATGAAGTATGTAAGCATTTGTACCTCCTGGGGGGGT
>JAPTHA010192779.1:0-11685 GCA_029814585.1 Gymnapogon annona | reverse complement strand
CCAGTCCTTGTAAAACTTGATGAGCTGTGTATGATAAAGTATTTGGTTATATTTTTGTGCAATTCATAGTCATTACCCAAAGCCATAACACACACACAAATCCAGTGCTTTCCAATGGTTCAGATAGATCATTGTGTGATTCCACACCTGGCCAGCAGGTGAGTTTAGGTGCAAATGAAGCTTTGAGAAATGAACCATTTAATGAAGCAATTGGTCTAAGTGATTCAATGCTTCATGAAGCTTCATCTCGCCATGTATTGATTTACAATAAAGAGATAACTTGTAACAGAAACAAATGGAAAAACCCACTGCTGCACCTGGGAGAGAGACTCCAACTATGGTGGGTGAGGGGGAGGTTCTTATAGGCTGAGAGCATTGGATCCAGGTGATTCCAATCAACCCAACGGGCAGATCCTCCCAACCACCTGAAAGAGATAACGAACAGAGACAGACATGGCAAACTAGGGTGCCGTCACACTATCTATCTATCTATCTATCTATCTATCTATCTATCTATCTATCACATAGATATCTAGATTAAATTAGATTAGACAGAATCTAATCTAATCTAGATATTTATGTCCATGTGTGTGTGTGAGTGTGTGTGTGTGTAAACAAACACAGTTGGATGAACAGATAGAGACTGGTCTATGTTCAGATAATGACAGATTATCATTTTGAAAAGTCACTTTGTCTTCAGTTTTCTCTGTCTTTTGTATAAGAATCTTTAAATGTAGTATCAACATGATGATTAAAGTACATGACTAGCCAATTAAATGTTGGAGAAGACATGAATTTCAAATTCAAAACTAAATTCAAAGTATAATTTTCTAATAAATGGTGATAAATCACTTAAAGGAAATTTTAATAGACTAAGAGTCATTTGGGAACTGACCTAAAAATAACATAGGTTCCTCACGGGTTAAAGTTAACTTCAACTAAATATCCCATAAATGTTGGGTGGATTATGATACTATTCATGTCCCCCCTCAGGATTAAACCCCTCAGCTCCGACTGCTGATCTTCTGACCTTTTCTTTGATGCCACCAGCTGCCTGACATTTTTAGTTTTATCTCCAGACCCACTGGGAGGTTCATAAAGAACAGTGGTAGAACTGATTTGCTGACTTTTCTTCTCACCAGCAGCAGCAGCAGGATGACGCCGGGTGTTATCAGTGTCTGTGTGTTGACCCCCCCACCCCTCTTCATCCCTGTATAATGAAAATACTGTTGAAATCTAAAGCCCGGTTGGAGCATGTGCAGCAGTGAAGGACCCACAGAATGTGACTTAAAGAGGTCCAAATAAAAACAATAGCAAGTTCTAACGAACGGAGGTGTGCACTTCACATACATGTGAGTGTTTGTGTGTGTGTGTGTGTGTAATGTCTGGTGAATGCTGTCACATAGATAAAAACATTCAACATCAGTGACAGAACTTGAGTCAGAAACACAGTCTGTTTCAACTGTCAGCGTTCTGCTGGAAGAGTTCAGTGACGGTAATGTTTCCAGATGGGGTTTATGAGCTTAAGTGTCATGGTTCTGCTCATGCTGTGGCTTGGGCCACTGCCCCTCCCTCAAGGGATGACCCAATTACTGATCTGGCTCACCTGACCCGTGCTGCTCAGCTGCTTCACATTGGTAATTAGGCCATGTATGTAGAGGCCAGTGTGGGCATCACGCAGTGCGGGCTCATCTGGTGTCATACTGCTGTTTCTGTTGCTACTCTGCCATAACCCGGACTTGTGTTTCTGCCACGTGGACTGTACTGGACTCTGGCTCTCCCATCTGTTGGGTTTTGTGTTTTTCTTGTGTAACCAAGGGGTGCAAGGCAAGGCTAGCAGCCCCGACCAACTTAAAAAACTATAAGCCCAACCTAAAGAATGGTGTAAAATATGGCCTGCAAGAAGAGTTGTGGAAAAATAGTATAGACATTTTATTTATCACTCAATTATAGTTAAATTAAAAAACAACATTTTATTTAATAAGCTCTCTTTAAAACCACAGTGAATACTTTAACTACACTAAAACAGACTCAAACAAGCCAAAGTAGATGTTGAATTTAACACAATCCAAATCAACAACAGTCAAATTAGTAGAAAAAAAACCCTCAAACAAACCCAAACATAAGTAGACAAGGAAAGAACAAATTAACACTAAATTATATTCCACATCTCCCACCTACCGCCACACTAACAAAACAACATAGTATTGGAACAGACTCACCAGGACAGATTTTTGCTTTTTGGAAGCTTCACATGAGTGAAATACTTGTGTCAGAAGCTACTGTTAACATCCAATTGTGAGAGCTGTACTCATACAGTCTGAAGGCAGGTGCTTAATTAATGCGGCTGAATTTTGGGAGCGTAACTGAACAGCAGCGGCCAACTTTCAGGCGTCTCCAACTGTGCACATGTTGGAGCTTGAGGCAACAATCCCCAGAGCTACTCGGAGCAGATCATGCACTGTGTGCAACCCACGATAAACGGCACAGTCAGCGTCCCTCTGTTACAACCTACACATCTGTTCTTCATATTGCCAAAGGTGTTCCAAAGGTGGTGTGTTCATGGGGTGCGTGGCAGTTGGACATTGCACCTCATCCTACACCGCCCAGTTACACTTATATGTATCTGGTGTGCCTTCTTTCGCAGGTCCTGTGTGATGAGTTCTTTCAGCTTTTACTCTTCCGGGGTCGCCACAGCGAAGGAGTTTTTATGTCAGATTCCCTTCCTGACACAACCCTTGTATTTACCTAGGCTTGGGACCGGCACAATGAGACACTAAGGCTGCGTGAAGGGTCTTGCCCAAGGGCTCACACTGGATGCTCATCCTGGGAATCAAACCTGTCCCTGTCCCGGTCCCCTGTGCACCAGCCCGCTGCCATACCAAACTCTTGTGTATTTTACTTTAAGAAATATTCTGTGTTCCCCTTCAATATCGTGTACTGGAGCTTGTTCATTTTCACCCGTTACAGTTGGAGTCTTTTTCACAAACCGTTTGTTTATTCATGTTTGCTGCTTTAATTTCACTCTGTCTCTGAGCTCAACATTTTACCCTTTTAAGACAATTTTTGTGGCGACTTCCAAAGGATCTTTCCCCTAGATGTAACCGTTCCTAAGTATCTCTGTTTATGCTAATGTTCTCCTCTGCTTTTTGCACCTTTCAGTAAAATTGTGTATTTTCTCTAATTTCCTGATCATGTAGATTTTCATAAAAGTAAATGTGGAAAACAAATGGCGTTTTCAACAAATAAATCATTGACTGGCCACAAAAAGAGACTGGTCACTGCCACTGGTCAAACTGCATGGGTTTTACTGGTGAATTTGAGTATCCTTGTTCCCTCTGGAGCTTCTGAAGGTCCCCGTGGGTCAGACCTGATGCTGCAGAAAATGTCGTGTGGAAATATATATATTCTGAAATTTCCCCGAGTGTGACAAATAAAGGTATATCTGATCTAATCAAATACATTTCACTTCATATCCTCCAGAGCCTTTTGTCTTGTAAGTGAACTGAAGATGCCACTGTCCAGGAAAGGACACCAAATCAACAGATGTATAATCCTAAATTGTTGCCATATTTGTTTTTGGAAACACAGTGAATTGTATCTGAGCACCATTCGCTGACATCCAAGCCAATGTTTTCACTGTTGTTGTTCTTTATGTTTCGTTGGGTTGTGTTTTTATTCTCAGCATTGGCTACAGGAACACCTGTATTTGGTGAGGTCACAGTGATCTCAGTATCCTCTCATGCTTCATAACAGTAAGCATCTCCATCTCTGCAGGTGCCAACAGGTTCAACACATTAGCATCTTTATTGCAGCTCTCTACATGTACTTTATTATATGACAGATTCAACCATAAAACAAAACAGACGTGTTCCTTAACAGCCTGTCAACAGATACTGAACATTCATATTTCTTCATGTGATGCAGAAACTTTGTTTTCTTTTTTCTGGGTAAAGTTTAAGTATTTATCTCAGTAATTAAGTTGGAAATGGACTGAGATTTTTCATATTCCCAGCTAACGGTCCTCCATGTGGAAAATGGAATATTTCTGTTCATGCCCAAAGTCCATCAATGCTTTATTCTATTTTTCCCACTGCTGCATGATGCTACAAAATGATCCGCTGTTACCATAGAAGACGTCGTGACCGCCTGAACACTAGTGTGTATTAGCGTCAGATCGTTGTGGTCGTAGAGGACGGGATCTACAAAACACAGGCAGAATGCAACACAAGTGTCACATTTGTTGTCTTGGCTCCATCTGTGGTATTTTCATGTATGTATGTGTCGTTTTCAGAGAGGCTGGTAATTGGCTGCTCCGAGGACATGTTGGTAAATGATGATTACTCGAGCATGAAAACACCAGTCGTATGGTAACACAAATGGGCTGACTGATCCAAGCAGGTGCAGAATTAATTGTCTGCCAGTCTGGGTTTGAAGAGCACTTCAGGAGTTCAGTCCTCTGCAGGATAAAACTGTGTGACAAAAAATAAAAAAGAACCAGAGAAATAGTTTTGAATACAGCATAAGCTTAGCAGGATATGTTCCAAAGCAGAATTGACCCATAAAGACCCAGACCTACTTTTGTGCCAGTTCCTATGATATGTACACTCTGTGACAGAAGACCCACCGGCAGATTGACTAGGTTTTCAAAATAAAAGTATTTATTTTGAGTTTGCACGGAACATACAACACTTCCAATTAACAGATTCAACGGTTCTAATTTAATGCTAACAAAAAATGCCGTCAAAAACACAGGAATAACTTTATCAAAAATAAACCAAAAAAATCCACAATGGGAAAATCATAAACTACAAATGAACACAAAATCACTCATATGAGGAAAACGACTAATCTAAGAATAAACAGGTAAGTTATCAACAAAAAGCGCTCTAAGAGGATAATTATAATCAATTTAAATCAAATATATTTTCAAACATGAACAAGACTAGAAAAATACAAAGACTAAACTAGAAGTAATTAATTCTTACAAACAGTTGAATAAATCAGGACAGGAACGGCAAGACGACAAGGCTCTCCAGAGGATCACAACATGACAGTTTGACGAAGACGGGAGTAAACGCAGACCTTACATACACAGGGAAAAAGGGCTGGTGAAAACACTTGGGAATAACGATGACAAGACACAGGTGCGTAGGGATCAGGGGTAACGTTGGAGACACACTTGGATGCACGCGGACAGAACAGGAACTAAACAAAATAAAAGCATCAACGACAATACAATTGACAACTTGACAACACAGAAACATGACAGTTCCCAAATGTTTTTCCCCCTTTATATTGAACATTTCCTACATGTTTTATTACCACTTATTACTAAATACTCCCATATTTAATGTACTGATCATATAGATGTTCACTCAAATTAGAGTTCCAGTCAAAGAGACAGTATAATCAGGTTACATCACATCGATTCAACTCCATGGGTTTTGCTGGTGAATCAATGTTGTAGAAGATGACAGTGTTTCCATGGTAACTACTAAGCCTCTCAGGGTCTAAATGGGTCATATCTGATGACCATGAAAAGATGAATAACTCTATTTTACACCGGTGATTGACATGTATTGATAGGATGAATGGATCAGCAGGTATTAAACAGTTACATCAGTGGATGGTTTGGCTCCTCATGGGTTAAAAACCAAAGTAACCCTTCTCTGACCTGCATATGATGGATGTTCAGCCCCTAACCCAGGGGTGTCAAACTCATTTCAGTTAAGGGGCCACACTGAGGTACATTTGATGTGAAGCGGGCCGGACCGCTATAATAAAAACATAATATATAAATAATGTCAACTCTGAACTTTTCTCTATGTTTTAAAGTAAAATTACATGTTGAAAATGTTTACATCTAAAAACCATCCTTTAAAGCAACACAAACAAACTGAAAAGTGCCATTTTTAACAATAATCCGCTTCAGTTTATCATTTACACATGTGCATTATCACTGACAGAACACAGTGGATCTACAAATACACAAAATATTGTTATAATTTCATTTCAGGTTGTTCATATTTGTTCAGGCTATTCACATATTTTGCAAAATTACACTGTTTTACTGTAAATACACAAAAACATTTGGAGTTGTGAGTATTTATAGGTTATTATGGGATGTATTTTATTGGTCTGACCCAAATTATATTGAATTGGCTGAATGTAGAACCTGAACTAATGTTATTGTTAAAACCTTCAATGTCATTTTAACATTGTACAAATTCATCCTGAGGGCCAGAGTGGACCCTTTGGCGGGCCAGATTTGGCCCCCGGGCCACATGTTTGACACCTGTGCCCTAACCCACCCTACACCCCCACCTGGATCTGACCTTTAAATGCTTGTGAATGAGGGTTAAGTTTCGACTTAAACTTAAATAATGATTGAAAGTCAACCAGTACACTTTTTTCTCAAGGACACTTTGATGTCTTGAAGATGTGAATAAATCTTGACCTAAGAGGAGGACGTGGAGGGTGCGAACAGCAGATAAAAAGGACAACAGAAAACAGCTGTGAACAGCAGATAAAAACAGAGGACGTTCTGGTTAATGTTACTTGAGCTCCTTTGTAAACCTGTGCATCATACACTCTTTCCTTCGACTCTCTTCGTGTTTTACCAATGACCTCTGGTATTGAGGCTGTTTACACTCACAGTACAACTCACAGCATCGACTATGAAATATCCATGGGCTCACATTTCCACTGGACCCTGGGGTTAAAGGGTTAAAAAATCTTACTAGAGAATTAGAACCACATTGTTCTAATATGGTTCTAATGTGGGCGCCTGTGGTAGAGCCGGTTGTCCAATGGCCGAAGGGTCGGTGGTTCAAAGTGTCCTTGAGCAAGACACTGAACCTAAATTGCTCCAAGTGGAGCCTGACAGCGGCTTGCATGGCAGCAGTCACCCACTGGTGTGTGAATGTGTGTGTGTGAATGGGTGAATGTGAGGCCAAAGTAAAGCGCTCTGGGCACAATACATGTGTAGAAAAAGCGCTATATAAATGCAGTCCATTTACCATTTGTATTCAGGTGTATATACCAGTAAGAACTATAGGTGTAGCATAAAAAAATGTAAAAACAAAAAGTACACTGCAATAATAAGTAACGAAATTTTCGGACTACAAATCGCTACTTTATTCACATGCTTTGAACCCTGCGGCCTATACGGCAGTGCAGCTAATCTATGGATTTTTCATGATTTTCATGATATGAGTATGAACAGAATTTTTCCTCTCCTTTAAGAGGCGGCTCCGACAGGAAATGCTGGAGGCACGAACAAGAGACAGAACGAGAGCTAGACGGACATTACAGGAGCGAGACAGTTTGCGCAAAGGAAGCTTTCATGCATAAACCCTCTTAAGGGAGACAAACAAAGAAATGTATATTGTAGCGACTGGAACGGTTAACTGTTTTCCCCTTTAAGGTTTATTACCCAGAATTCATTGCGTGTTTAGGAAACTGTTCTCCAGTTGTTAGAGCATGCGCAGATGGCGCTGTTTGTGTTTTTATTGTGTGCCGACATAAAACACACGTGTGTTATAGAGAGTTAGCTGGAGTTGGTGCTAGCCAGCACAGTGTTACTTTAGCCAGTTTTAGGCTGATGTGGAGAGCTGTACGCATTTGAATAAAAATGAGCCGTGAGAAAGAGAAAGTCTGTCTTACCTCTTTGTTGCCTGCCGAAACGCCAGAATATGGTACAGCTTTTAAGTTAAAGTCTAATTGTCGGGAGTCAGGACATTTGCTGTGCATGTGCCGTTTATTATTTCTGCAGTGTACATGTTAAACATGTGAACGTTTGTGTGTCTGAAACGCTATGTGATACAGTAGTTTCCACAGCACACTACATTTTTCATCCCATTGCACTAAATGGTAACGCTTGAATAAGGTATCCAAATATGTAACGTGTTTATTGAAATGTTAATAAAATGGAAGCTTCCCCAAACAGCCATCTCTTTTGTTGGAAAAATTAAGAGATAACATTTTAAATTACTTTGGGAAGCACCTTTTGTTTTAAAGTCAAAATAGGAAGTATCTTCATATTGTGTTTATGCTAGCTGTAACTGTTCCTTAAACTTCCGTAAGAAATGTTCAGCTTGAAAAAACTGGATCACTTCAATCACGTGACAAAATCTGATCCCGCATAGTTTTAATCATCTGTTATGACCCAAAGGTTGCAACATATTTTATAGAGAGCACAGGAGACAAAAGGGTTGAAAAACGAAGTGCGCTGGAACATAACTACATCTTATTCTGCTTCTGTTACGTCTCATTTACCGTAATCACGAGTCAAATCGCACACATGTACTTCATTAGCTGCTGGTTGGACGTGGCAGGGGAGAATCACAGCTGGTTTACGTGTGTGGCTTAGAAGGAACATAGTAGACAATCCCCTTCATGAATGAACACTTACTTATGGTAATTAAACATTAAAATATCTGCAGCTTTTAGTCTAGTGCGGCTTGTATATGTACAAATCTGGATTTTCCCCTAATTTTAGCTGGTGCGGCTTTTATTCAGGTGCGTTTTATAGTCCAGAAATTACAGTACTTTATGTGTAATATTTTTGCAGTGTACTTTTGGTTTTTACATTTTTTATTTTCTTTTTTTTAAATGCCTACAACACGGGTCACATTTCCACTGGACCCTGAAGTCTGTCTACAAGTGAATCTAACTAAACTCAAACTGTCGGTATGTTAAGAAACTGACAGAAATTCTGTTGGCAATCACTAAGAAGTGTAGAAAATAGATTTTTATAATAGATAGAATTAGACCCCACTACACCCCATTCCAACCAAGATGTGGATAGAAGTCGACAGTTGTGTGAACCTGAAGAAAATAACCTACTGGATGAAAAAAAGAAACAGGATGTTCCATAAAATATAGCAACCATTTATAAACAACATGGAAAATTTACCAGCACACCACACTGGTCCAGCTCTATATACCCGAGCAGGGCTTGTAGGACTTAGGAGGTGTGAGGTCAACATATGTCTCTCTGTGACTCATGCGGTTCACCAATTTTATGTTTTTTGTTTGTTTTTCTGTATTGTGTGTTATTAATGTCGTCTTGTAGTGTGAGTGTAACTCCAATATTGTCTTGTGAAAAAAACAAATTTAAAACAATATAACGTAATAATTTTCTTTTACCCCTGTGCATGTGTAAAAAAAAAAAAAAAGAGAGAGACAAGGAAATGATCAAACGTCAGTAGTGAAAACTGGGTTTTTTTTCCATTTTCACATTTATGAAGTGCATGTAAATGTTTCATATCTGATCGTTTCAATTCAATGACTACTCCTAGTTGTTTTTATTTCATGTAAGGGGTTCATTGACACTAGATCACTATGGGAACAAGACATCTACATAATATCTTACACTCCAGTCTTTCTGCCCTTCTTTCTTTCCCATGCTGAAGATGTAGAGAAATGCACCAAAACCGACTTAAACTTTTGACTGATCCACGTTAACTAGTTTATTGGGTTTTTTTGTTTTTTTTTGCATAATGACCAGTTGACAGAAACATGCATTAACTCACATTAACTTTTTCCAATTTTCACAAAACTGGAAACGCAACTTGTGACTTGTGACACTGCCATCCCTCAGTAGAAGCACTGTACCTTAATTGCAGTGAATTATAGATTGTAGTCAATTCACCTCAATGACTTCAATTACAGGGAGTCATTCACACTATAATGGTTATTGTGGAGTAAACTGCACAACATGACAGGGAGTATTTCCATTAAAGGGTCAAACAAATGACTCCTCTGTTGTCCTTCTCCCCCAGAAACAAAGGGAAAATATACCATGGTTATGTTAGAAATTGAATACATATGTGTGTGTGTGTGTGTGTGTGTATGTATGTATGTGTAGATATATTTGTATAAGGAAATTCAATCCCCACTGAATATTCATAGAGGGCACATACGCATCCTAATGCATTATCTACTATTCACATGGGAGCACAGAACAATCGACTGCTGTCATTTTAAAAGCCACATTAATATGAATTAGGAAACATTACGGTATTTAAGTTGGAGGAACAGCCGCCTCAAGTGCTTGTAATGCAAAAGAGATCGCTGGAGAAATTGGAATAAGAACCGTTTGATGCATTTCATTTTCTCAAAGTGCCTTTCGCGTGTTGCATAATATGTCGAGATTCTCTTAAGTGTAATACAGAGACTCGTACAACCTTCAGCTCCAGTGTTGTGCTTGAGTTTGCTCGTCGGTGGTAATTCAGATCATTCTGTTTGGACTCTGCATGTTCTCTTTATGTTCTTGCACGTTTGCCTCCAGAGTCCTTATCGCCACCAGTCTGTATTATCATGTATTATATTACATTAATGGTCTAGTCAGTGCGAGTATTCAAGGGGTTGACATATGCCTGTATAGTATTTGCTCAGTGGAACTGGTTGTCATGGAGACAAGGTGTACAATATTGAAATGTTGACTGCAGTGAATGCAAGACGGCAATGGTGGAGGAGGGTGAACCTTCAAACACTAACTTATAATGTCTCAGACGAGTAGTATTTTTGAGGCGTGAATATAGTTATCGTGTATCCATAACTTTGTACAGTACTTGTTTTAAATATGCTAAATAAATTGACTTTGACTTTATTAGGTGGGGGTTTCGGATTGTTGCAGCCCCTCCCCGTCCCTCTGTCAGTGTATCAGGTGCATCCTCATACACCTCCCGGTTCACCCTGACCCTTGTCAGTGTCAGCGCTGTATTGTGTCTTGTTTTCCGTTGTGTTCTCCCATCCACAACATGTCACATGTGACGCACGACTCTGACTCCGCGTTGAAGTCATTTGTGTTTTGTGTACTTGACATTTGTCCGCAGTCATGTCACACTGCTCCAGAGTACACTCAGTTCTGCCAGACCCAGCCTCTGCACCACCCCTGCACATGCACCACCCGTGGTCCTCCGGCACCTTGGCCTTCTCCCCAGACTCATCCAAGCTCAGCTCACTAACACCTGGAACCACAGCCAGTCTTCACCCCGGCTCCACCAGCCAAGCGCTCTTTGCTTAAACCTGCTTTTTCTCTCAAAATCAGCCATTAACACAGTTACACAACTCTTTGTAGTTCAGGGAACACATGAAGCACAGTATAAAGTGAGTCAGACCAAGTGAGTAATAGATCATTACTTTTTTAAATTCATTCAAATTTTTACATTTTTTATTTTAGTCTATTTGTTGAGAACTTGACACTGAATGTGGAGAAAATGCAGGAATGGATAAGGCTTTGCTTCCTTTTGTCCCATCTCAAACTCTGATTTGGAGTCGAGACATATGTACAACTATGTTAATTTATTGTGTTTATTGTGTTTCGTTGCTTTATCCGTGTTTGTAATTTATGAGAGCATATGTAGTTTCATTTATTGGATTTCTTGTTTTTTTTTTTTTTCAATTCAAAGTTTGAGACGAAAGAAAGAAAGAAACAAAGAAAATAGCATAAACTCCTGTCATGGAGTTTATGCTATTTTGGCAACAGTTAACAGTTATATTTACAATATTTTTGTAATAAATCCTTCTTTATGTTGTTTTTCTGTTACATAATAGTGCTTCTTTTCATCCAAACCAGAATGTTCCCCTAAACCCAGCCAGCTAAAGAAAATCTACTAAATAAAAAGGGCCCCCCCACACCTTTTTTTTTTCAGGACAATTTATCCGAAAACTTGC
>JAPTHA010192727.1:0-27342 GCA_029814585.1 Gymnapogon annona | reverse complement strand
TATATATGTGCAGTTAATTAACATTGCTTCATAGATGTATAATTCAGAGATGGCCAAAAGGATGTTTATCTTCTGTAGTTCCGGTTTCCTGGTAAAACACAATATACGACAGAGTACAAGCTGCACAGATAATTGATAAGCATGTAGACACAGCAATAAAATAAACAATAATGCAAATAAAACAGCATTCAGTACAACATAATAGCTCATCTTATATATAGAGACCAATAAAAGAGGGCTATAAATGTCAATCTGCATGAGGATTAAAGCCGACCACACTGTACTCCATTGTTAGACAGTAACTGAAATCTACAAAGCAGAAGCACACACTTACAGGACACGCCAGTAAAACTGTGATACAGTAAAAGCAAAACCACATGGACACCTGTACGGAGGAACATGAGGACAGACCAGAGGTAGAACCATACTGACAGATGGCAAACAGCATCAACACAGAAGCACTGACAACACAAGGGTACAGCTGAGGTTCGTGTTAATGAAATACTGCTGAATGACGATGTCTCTGGTGAACTGATGAGAAGTTTATAACTTTGCAAACCAGAGAGGACTGAAACTGCATAATCTGGTGCAGATGTTCAAGTTATAAGACATTTTTAGAAGGTATTAAATTTTTCTAAACTTGACAAGAGATCTTTTTTGATGTTGAATTATGGTATAAATACACACACACACACACACACCATCCATGATGTCACAGCTGTAACCTCTCACAGAGGTGGTGCTTATCTCCAGTCCGCATCGTATCATCTGTGTAATATTGATATGTGGGAGGACTGTGTGCATGTGCATCGCAGATACACTACTGACAGGTAATCAAAAAAAGAATGTGAGGTTTTAGGGTGGCTGCTGTTTTTATCAAATGCATTACAAAAATAATTTATCTCACATCAGTCAAATATGAGGCTTAAAATACAGTCTGGACAGTGACAACATTACCAGAAATTTTTACACAATATTAATGAAAAACTTCTGTTTACTTTCTGTATTTCTCCCGCATTACTGTAAACACTCACCTGAACGCTGAGTTTAATGTAGAAAACACTCACATTCTTCGATCTGTGATGCGTGTTTGATCTTTAAACTTGTGGAATGTCCCTCTTAAAATAATTCAAGGAAGTCTCTCAATTATATTTAAAAATATCTTTAATTCACAGGTGTGCAAAGTAATGAACGAATGTTAATTGGCATTGGGTGGATCATGATTCACTTGCTACTAAAACCATCTCCAAACAAGGTCACATCATCACAGTAAATACCGCACAGATTTTATCATGGACTTAGGTAAGCACGGAACTATTCAGGCAGGGTGTTTCGTTTCTTGCTTCTCCCTTGTTGGTTGAACAACAGGAATGCTAAACTCTTTAATTAAAGCACGTGTTTCAGAGTTTCCCGAGCCAGATGCTCTGGTTTTCACCGAGAACATTTTGTTTGGTTGACTTATTGGAATGAATTCCGGATTGTTTATGAGGGCCACTGTCACTGGAAATGTTTCAAAGGGAGATTAATAGGGCAAAAAAGTCCCTGCAGAGCTGTTCTGTAAGAGTTAAGGGAGAGAAAGAGGAAGTGGCGCTGGTCTGCTTCTGAGATGAAGCAGTTAGCAGAGAATGCTCCTTTCCATACCTTCACCCAGAGGTCTCTCAGCACCTCATAAAACACATCGAACCCTCGTAATGGGCCGTAGCGCGTGCTCTTCTTCAGTTTGGAGGCATGTTGCGTAAACACTGGCTCCTATTAAAGTGACCCCTGACTCGCTGAGCGGTCATTATGCTGTCAGATGGAATCTAATCACTGGATTAGTCCTAAAGATCCTATGAGAAGGAAGTATTAGTCCAGCTTCACAGTATTGGGCAGGCCGGGTGTTGAACGGCAGTCATTTTACAGACCTATCACAGTGAATGTGTAGCACAGAGCATATGCATGAAGCCATGCATCTAATTATCATGCTTATGAATGGAATATAAGGCAAGTGTTATGCCATATACGCCAATGTCATGTCATGAAGCAGAAATGCTTATTTTCCTCAAAGTTTGACAGGATCTAAAGATTGCACTATCAAACCAGTGCCTTTACGTGTAGACCAGTGTGATCTGGTTGATAAGAATTTCCTTTGTCCTATTTCTCCCTCAACGGTGAAGCTATTAATGTGTGAGTGAAGTTTACACATCACAACATCCCGATGTCTCCTGTTCAGGCATTGGTTCTCGTATTATTTAGCAGTGTCTAAACTGACTAATTTGGATTAAATATTTATCATCATCCAGAGGAAATGCAGCAGAAATGTACAAGGCCATCCCCAAGATGAACCAAGGTATTACTGGTCTTTCCATGTCACAGTCATTGAACTTGAAATTTTGAATGTGTTCCTCTTGGTTTTCTTGCACTTGCATGCTAAGCGTTCTAAATAAATAAACATGCCAGTAAAATGAATAAATATGGCCACGATAAACAGCCTGATGTTAATAAGGACAACAATATTTGAATTCAGCTTGGTGTTGGATGTGTTTCATTGTACTTGCCTTGAACCAATATACAGTAACATCAGCTGGAATTTGACCAACTTGGGACGTTTTCTTGTCAAAGTGTGTTAATTATAAATGGTTTCCTCTATGAATGCATATTGGTATAAGTGATACTAGCCTGGGTTTTTTTTGGTATCAAACTGGAGGTTTGGGATATCACATATTCTGACTTGATGTTGTAGTGTGTGTGTGTGTGTGTGTGTGTGTTTTGCCATCACAGCAGTGTCCAGACTTCCTGAACTGTGGAACTGTGACATCACTTGCCCTTTCTGTTTGATATTTACTGTTGGAGTTTGGCTTTGATTTGAGCACAAAGTTCAAAGCCATTTTTATCCGGGTCACTGCTCTTTAGTTATGGCTGTTATGGAACTTTGCGGAACAGACTGTAGATTACCATGGTCCACTAACATCCCTTTTGCATGGCCCGTGCAAGAAAACACTCATGCAAAACCTGCACTTGCCCCGACCACTAATGTAGCATGCACACATCTTTGGAGTCTGAGTGTATCTGCCTCCAGGCTGAGTTTCTGTCCCAGCCTTCAGCCTTTATGACCTCTCAGATCACATTGGTGAGTGTGTCGGATCCTCAGACTCCAGTCAGCTGTGTTTAATACAGTCAGCTCCCTCGCAGACAGTCACTGAAGTCAGACATTAGTTGAAATGTGTCTCACAAAAAGGCGCGTGCTGAGTGTTTGCACAGGCCCCTGCAACCGCTCATGTTTCTTAACGTCCATCTTTCTGGTTAATCTGTAACTCCTGAGTGTGTGTATGTATTCAGGGAGTTCAAGTTTAGGGCCTGTGACTGATTAGTGTAGTGTTGTCCACCTGAAATTCTTAGATAAGCCCTGAAACAGACCAGGAATATATGATCCTGTGGTATTTGTAAGAGTCAGGATTTTGACGTGATCTTTGGGGAAAAAAGAAAAACCCTACTGGCCAGGCCTAGGATGCATCATAACCCACGTAAACACTTCCAACAAATCCACTTTGACTGTTTTCTCTTTAGGCGCCGAGCAATGTCAGAGTGAATAGCTTCGTCCTCCTCTGAACCTGCAGCCATGGTCACTATTTTATTCTCGCAGCTCCATCTTCTCTGTGTGACTTGTGAATTATTTTATTAAATATTTTGGGAGTTTGTGCCATCTCTCTCTTTCTGGTGCTTTCTCTCCTCAGGATTCACTCAGAGGAAGTGAGCAAACACGCTCGCTCACACACACACACACACACACGCATGTCATAGAAATGTACTGTTTGAGTTTGTGATCTTAATAGTGTGGAGGCACGCAGAGATAACTGATAATCAGTTTCATGCTGGCATGTTTAAAATATAACACTCCCCCCGTGTGGTTGTGGGGAACTTTCTGTTCTTTGCTGTCGGGCATCGTGTGTGTGACCATACACACACACACACACACACACACACACACACACACACACGGTGGGTGTTTAAGTAAGACAGAAGTGGATTAAGGGAGGCTATGTTGAGATTTAGTGTGTTTGTGATGTGTAACCCATTTGTTGGACATTCCTGTGTGTTCGCTGATGACTGTGGGGAATTTGTGAGTCAGCCCTAATCAGGCCACTCTGCATGATTAGGCATTTGGGAGCTTGTCTGTTTGTATTCATTAATGTAGAATTACTTGGAGACCTCCGACTCCCTTTTCCCATTCCCTTCTATTTTGGATTGTGGTACACATTTGGTATGCATCCTCTTGTTCTTCTAGTTGCTGCCTGTGTTTGTAAAGATACTGGTACTGATGTGTAATTTAATGATATTTTTCAGAGATTGTTGCATTATTGGTTGCTTTGCTTGAGTACATTTATGATGATTGTTTAATCCTACTGTTGTGGTCTTATGAGGCGCCCCTGAATGCACACATAAAACCCATTTGACACAAAAATATAAAATATCAAGTCATAACACCTGATGCGTGCATGGCTGATATACTGTAAGTTGCAGCTTTTTAATTGTGAGTAGACATTTTATTTAACTAACTTGATGCTTAATGTACACTGTAGTTGAGGAGACTTAATAATGAGGAAGATCAACTGAAACCAAAGGAACATTGGTCTCTGAAGTATGTGATCAGAATTGAGTTCAAAGCAACCCACACCTGTACAAACGTTGTTGATGACATGTACATCAGGATGAAGTAGTTTAGATTTTCATCATTATGTTTGGAATGAGATGTGAACCTATAGGAGGAAAATCATCAATGTGCAGTAGCACTGGTTAGCATTGTGTTAATATAACTTCTGATAAGTATACAGACTACATGCAGTTGCCAACAAACTGACACCAATTAGTGTGAGAGCTACTGATGACGAACTAGGACTGATTGTGAACACATGAGCCAATGTAGGTGGTAATCACAATCTACTGGAACAGGTCAGTTAGGAACCTAAGTAAAGTGTGCAGTTACAATCAGAAATATATAAAATGCTACGAATGCAAGCAATGATGCAACCATTCACCGCAGTGCCTCAATGCATCACTCGCTATGGTCTCATTAACAACACTTGCTTAACATGTCTGAACATCTTCTAGAATTCCAATCCATTTTCAGTCTTACAAAATATATTTTTATGTATTATAATTGTTCCCATTCTCTTATTTTACCGTCAACATCACCATAAAAGCACCTGTTTGGTAACTGCTCTCTGAGATCCAGCCTGAAATGTGGCATATGTGTCCATGGATGAATGAATGAATGAATGAAGTTTATTTGATCCAGACGACAATTGTGCATCTGTGTGTGTCAGTCCTATACTCACTTCTGCTGTGTGGCACCAGAGATGAGCCTCGGTTACATTTCTATGAGTGGATGCACACCAACAGACTGATTCTGTCTGCGTTGCAGTAGGATTCACTCTCTGCTCCTGTGTGTTATGTCACCGTGGATCTGAGTCGAATTGTTTTCTTCCGATAAGCATCGATGTTGACAGACGAGCGGGTTTTGCACATGTAACCCAACCTGCACTTGAGGAATGATGAACAAATACAATTTCCTCCTGCTTTAGTTAAGTGGGAAAGTGAAAGACTCAGACGGAGGAATGTTGGCATCACTGGATGATGTTTTTGAGTCCTTCCAGTGTTGTGTTTGGCAATTTCGATTCTCATTTCTTACCACGGAACTTAATTTTCACAAACACAAACTGAGCTGCATCAGACGCCATGTTCAAACTGGGCCGCAGTGGTGTTCTTGGCACAAACTTTGCCCTTGAATGAAAACAAATAGAATTTATTAAAACAAGGCATAAGAGGATTTATGTAGTAATTTAGGCTGAAGCGAATTGTTGAGAAAATATTTTCAACACTGGCAGATTGATTTAGTTTTCTTCTCGAGATGGACTTGCCTCAATATTGGACAAATATGGAGGATTTTCCCCCCATGGCTGTTAGAAAAAAAAAAAAACTGGACATAGCCATAGACAGTCGCACATCAAAAGGACACAGTATTGAAAACATAGCTGGGTGAAAAAGCCTAGGAATGCACTTGAACTCCTGAAATGGAATAAATATGAGACTTTAAACTGGTGAAAGCACCAAGCCTTGATCTTTAAGCCTTTCTTTCCAACAAAGCCTGAAACCTGCTTCAGCTGAGGACGGCCTACCTGTTATCAAGCCCGTGCCTTGAAGCTGGAGTGCCTTCATGTTTGTGCATGTACTTGTGTTGTGCATGTGCTTTGTTGTGTTTGCCAAGGCGTTGTGCCACATAGACAACTCACTCACAAGACATGAAGGAGAGAGCTCACACTGTGCCCCTCAAAATGTCATCCCCCACCATCGTCCTTGAAACAGTTTCCACAGTTTTGCTTTGCTCCAGCTGCGTCCGTCAATTTTAAAAGAAAAAGTACAGTATGAAGGAATGTCAGGGAATGATTTTTGGTTTCAGCTCATCACTGACATAAATATACAGCAAACTGGAAATCACTCAGCCCCTAAGATATGAACATGCAGAGTAAATGTGGGGCTCTAGCAACATGCAGACAAATACTATGGTCTGTCCACACACTGTTAGTGGACACATGAAGTATAAACACCAGCCTGTGTTACCACTCCACACTTTAACATGGATGTTTTCAGATGTCACCTTTGTAACATTTCAATATCTTGCCTGCTGACTGCCACTTAGTAATTGGGGTCATCAGCCCCAATTACTAAGTTAATTATTATAATGATAATTCTAGCTGGTATAATAGTTAATTAATTAATTATAATGGTGCAAAACCATGTGTAAGCTAGACTTTCAAAAAACTAAGTTGGACTGAATTACACCTGATTATTGTGAGGTGGAGTTTATAAGGCCCACTTGTCAAACTGTTGGGGACTGATACTATGCCTTGTAGTGGAAAAAACTGCCAGTACATCTGCTAATTAGTAGACGACACATAAACGATTTTGCCTTAGCTCACAGGTGTCAAACATGTGGCCCGGGGGCCAAATCCGGCCCGGCAAAGGGTCCAGTCTGGCCCTTCGGATGAATCTGTGCAATACTGAAGATATAAACAATAATATTCATTCAGATTCCAGATTCAGACCAATTCAATCTCATATGGGTCAGACCAATAAAATACTAACACTCCATACCCTACCATACTACATAACCTACAAATACTCACAACTCCAAATATGATCATATATTTACAGTAAAACAAAGTAGTATTTAACAAAAAATGTTAATAACCTGAACAAATATGAACAACCTGAAATGACTTAAAAGCAGTACACTTTTAACAATATTCTGTCTGTTATTAAATATGATCTGTTATTTATAATGTACTGTACATGTGTAAATTTCAGTTTGTTGTGTATCTGTTCTGCTCTGTTCTTTTTTCTACTCGTCTAAGCTACGCTTGTTGAAATTTCCCCTCTGGGGACTAATAAAGGGATGTCTAAGTCTAAATGTTAAACCGAAGTATAATATTGTTAAAATTACACTTGTGTTTTCAGTTTGTTTGTAGTTAGTCACATTGCTTTAAAGGACAGTTTTTAGATGTGAACATACATAATTGGACTTATTTCACTCAAAAAACACAGAGAAAAGTTGGAGTTGACATTATTTATATATTATTATGGTGTTATTTTACTGGTTCGGCCCACTTCAGATCAAATGGACCTGAATGTGGCCCCTGAGTGAAATGAGTTTGACACCCCTGCCTTAGCTGGTTAAAGACATATTTGGAGTCACTGAATGATTCCACGTCCTCTGTCTCGTAACGTTTTGGATTACTTTAATATCTGACTTTTTTAATAGTCTGCAGGTCAGGTGGAAAATAACTGTCATCACAACAGCATGCATGACATTATGACAACATGCATTATGCCAGTGGTCTCCAACCTTTTTTGCTCCAGGCACCTGTTTTACGTATGAAAATGTTTTCGCGGACCGGTTAGAGGCACAGCCGTTTAAATGCTAAAAACCTTTGTCAATTTGCAGTATTTAATCTGAATACAATGACTGCACTTTATATTTGGCAGTTACAACAATTTTGTACTATAATTTCAACTCAGCATAATGTGCAGCAGCGTTTTCAACCTTTTTTGAGCCAAGGTACATTTTTTTTATTGAAAATAAACATATATACAGTATATATATATGTATATATATATATATATATATATATGTGTGTGTGTGTGTGTGCACCAGCCCAGTGCCTTACCAACTGAGCTATCCAGCCGGGTCATTTTTCTCAATAATACAGTGTGCCTTTTAACCTGGTGCTTTATGTGTCACTGAGTTCTAAAATCTGTAAAAATGTTGTGATTTTTTTGTGACTGTCGGACCATTTCCTGCTGATTTAGCGACTTAAGAATATTTACGTTTTTCCACAAAACGGCAACAGAGAATCAAAAGGAACTGACAACGATCAGACACAGATTTATACGTGACACAGGTTTATACACCAGATGCGTGTGGACCATGAATCCAGGTCTGACCCGCACAGACCAGCACGTCCAGCATGGTCCAGTCCGCATGCATTGGTGTCTGGTCCCGGGTCCATGTTCGGTCCTGGGTCCAGTCTGCACTGGTCAACTCACTAGCTTGCATGCATGCTTATGCATGCATGCTCATTGACTCCAGTGACTGATCAGACTGACTGTTAATCAAGTGACAATTTTTATTCACTTCAAGACGACAGGCTGATGCCTACATTTTAATGTCGTGATCTGGATAATACCTTCGCGATCTACCAGTCGATTGCGATCGACGAAGATGGAAACAGTCATTTTTCAAAATAAGAAGCTCTAATAAACAAACTAATTTGTTCCATGAAGGATTTTTTTTGCAGACCGGTACCAAATGATCTACGTACCAGTCCACAGACCAGGGGTTGGGGACCCCTGCATTATGCTCTCATGTTTTCTCTACTTGGTTCTTATGTTTTCAATAAGTATATGTAGCAACATCAGACTATGTAAACTCCACAAGTTAGGTAAAAGCAATAATAACAAAAACACTCTGATGTTTGTGCCGTGTCTTAGATGTTCCATCCAGCAGATGGTCAAATATTAGAAGTGGATATAAATTACAGATGAGGAATAAACAGCTTGTGGTGTCAATTCATCAGCAACACAAACAAAAACACTAGAAAACAATGAGGAGATTCTTATGATTATTCAAACCAGTCACAGCCAGCGGAAATATTTTTGATCTAAGGATTGCATTAGTTATTGTGTATGGTTGTTATTTTTCTGAATTCGGGTTGTCACCTTTTGTAGAGCAGTCTCATCATTGCCTGTGTTTTGAACTTCTGCCCTCTAGTTAAATCAATTTGACATGGATCAAATTAAGGCCTGTATTCTCACTTTAACCTTGATAGTCATTGTTTTGTTGCTTCACTAGAGACCAGAGGCAATAATAATAAAAGAATGTCCCCATCCAGATAGTGCCCTCTAGCTGACGCTAATACAGTGCAACATACTGTTTACATACGTCAGCCAAATCTAAATGACTATACAAAAGCCTCTTCTTTCACTGGTGGTTAGTGGTTGGTGAAGCCATTTGTGATCAAACAAATGTGTTTCTTCTTTTTAAATCCTTCTGCGAATAGAACTATCCACATGACCCTGATCCAAAGTGGACATCCCGTAGATCTTAATCCTTTGAATAGGCCCCTTTACCATCATTGACACCTTCTTCTTCTGTGGTAGTTGTGGATGAGACCCTTTATTTTCTCTGATGGTAAAGCTGTTCATTCCTCTGGTATAAAAGCCTCCAGTTCCTTTTAAGTTGTTGGACTGTCGTCATAAACTGCAGGTCTGAGATCTGCTCAAAGTGGTTCAGTGAGGTCAGGAGACTGAGATGGACATTCTGTGACCTTCAGTTGTTTCTGCTGCAGCCGATGACAGATGGACTTTCTTCTGTTTTCGGTCATTGTCGTGTTGAACATTCAAGACCCTCCCATGTGTATTCTGTCAGAGTATGAGCATAACTGTACCTGTAGCATGAGTCTTTTCTGTCTTTGCTGCATCAGACACGTTCGTTTTGGCGTTCAGTGACATCTTTTCCCCCTATTTTCAAATCTTGGACCATGCTGTATATTGCAGATGACATTGCACGCAGGCAGACTAATATAATATAATTATCGCAGCTGATAATGCTGGGTTATGTCTGGTGGTTACACAGGCCTCTCTCTGACCTCCATATTAAAATTAAATACATTTGAGGTGCCTGTCACGATAAGACAGGAGATCAAGGAACACACACTAAGAACAGGACACTACTCTGACATATGACCTGCATGCATTGTCCCACTTGGTTCTTAGTTTGCTCCGTTATACTAATTATTAGACTCGATGATTGAAGACTCATGAATATTAAAACAATACAAAAACACAGCAGCCTCCGTAGGTGCAGGTTTGTGTCGTGATGACAGCGCTGCCGGGGGCATCGTGTACATGTCAATAATTAAACCGAAGAAAAACAAAACCTCAGACTTTTAACATGCCAGAATGGAACAACTTGTTAGAGCTGTTTTGGTGAATTCTAGAGGGAGCATGGTGTCACCTCCGTGTTTTGTCCTGGGGCGTCTGTTCACTCGCCCCTGTCATTCTGCATGCGCTGTGCTGTAAACTGTCCGCTGAGATGATCATAGCGGTGCAGTATTCTGGCTCCAGGGCAACATTTTAAGTTGTTATGAACTCTTTCTTTCTTGTCTGAATACATTTAAATATTTGTGTACACCCCCACTAATTGTTTTCTTTCCCCTCTTCTCCTGTTTGGCCACAAAACTGTCCAGACCTGACAGTTGAACAGAACGATGGAACAGCGTCTCAGTCATGCCGTCGTGTTCAGAGAAAGGGAAAGTAGAGCGTCCGTTTCCAGCGCGGTGGTGTCTTGTAGTCCTCTCTCTTACGTGGG
Source organism: Gymnapogon annona (assembly GCA_029814585.1). Classification (NCBI taxonomy): domain Eukaryota; kingdom Metazoa; phylum Chordata; class Actinopteri; order Kurtiformes; family Apogonidae; genus Gymnapogon; species Gymnapogon annona. Next base: position 16,436 of record JAPTHA010192727.1, on the reverse strand, counting down.
TATTAACCTTTGCCTGTGGCACGGACGGCCTGCTAAAAGATTCATAGCCAATGCAACTTCTCGGTTCAGCGTGACAGATTGGATTTTCGTCACAAGCCGCTCTGGTTGATTGTATGCTTTGCTTTCTGCCGTTTATCACGACTCCCTCTCCTCCAAGAGCAGTTTTTCCTTTGTTGTTGTCTGTGGTCTGTTTTTATTTCCAAGTTTTTTTTTTTCTTAAAATCACGTTTTTGCTGGTGGATGCATGCATTTTCCTCCTCTTTCGTTCTGTCTTTCTTTGATCACTCACCACACTAAAACTCCAGCACTTTTCACTATCACGTCCCACAGCTCATTAGTAAATCAGTCCTCCGGCCCAGGCACATCCACAATCGTTTGTTTGCTCCTGAATATTTCAGGCTGCATGAGGCTCATAAGTAAACATGAGGTATGGTTGTGTGTGTGGCCCATGTGCCCTTTCTTCTCTTGCTGTGTTTTTCCTCTTTCCTCACCTTTTTTTATGTGCTGTCGGGTCCAGTACCCAAACGTGGAGCTGTCCACGGGCAGGATGAATGGGCCGGTGTCAGCGCCTGGATCTGTCCACATGGCTGGATTTATCTTCCTCATGTCGGCCTGAAAGGTCACACAATCAAGTGCAAACAGTTGTCGGCTCGCCATTATCTAGAGGACAGAGGGAGAATGTCCCCCTGGGTATTCTGTTTTCAGACATGGCTACATGTTCGCAGGAGGCCTCTCGTTTGTCAAAAAGCAGGGCAGTTTTTTAGCATAAACTTGACAGTCTTATCAGAAAGATGAGCAATGTATTAATAAGAGCTGGAGTTTAAAGCCCTCACTGATGATGATCATGTCAGATGCTTTAGTCCACGTGAATATTAGTTGTACATATTTATACCAGTTTCACAAAATTATATATTAAGTGACATTAAGTTCCACTGAAAGCTGTGTTTATCTGTTTTCTGTTTGAAGATTAACATGTTGAAACCATTTGTAGCATCTCCTGTGATGTCGTGTCTTGTTCCTGTTGCTTATATTTATGTGCAAAATTGAATCCAGTTTAAAAAACAGGGAACAAAACAAAACCCTGGCCTCAACACATGATGAATTCATATGAGTCCAGAGGAGGTGCCCATCTGATATAGCTAGTTCGACATTTCAAATTGAATTTCCTATTTACACAACATTTTCTTCGCAGCAGGAAACCTTGTTTACATATTCCATGTTTTTGTGCTTGGGGCCAGTTTTCCATTTCCAAGACCATGCACTTGCGTCAGATCTCATGTTTGTGTGTCATTAAGGTTGTCAGGTGCAAAGGTGAATCATGCTTGAATTTCCTAGGCTCCTAGGTGGGGAAAATGTGGTAACCTGGTCTGGGCTGTTCAGACTGTCCTTAGCATGAGTCATGGTCTGCGTTGGTGTCGGCCAGCGGGCAAACACAATGGCCACTGTACACAATAGACCTCCCTCTCTTCTGCTGGAATGCAAAACATGCTTAACGGTTTCCGATACTGTATATCTATGTATTGTGTTACTCTGCAAGCAAAGTGCACTCTGCAGCACACCCCAAATCTGCAAACAAATACACAACCATAATCACCCCTTTTCAAAAGCCTTTCAATGCTACACGAGGCACAAGTCTGTATAGAGGCAAGTCTTAAATGGATTAAACTGCTGTCTGTTGAAGGCAGACTTTCCTTAGCACAGGTCCAAGGATGTTTTTATATATTTTTTGTTGTGTTTATGATTCACAACACAAAATAGAAGAAAAAGAAATTCAATTAAAAAGGTGTTGTCTTTCTATTTCATTTTTATTTTATTCATTTCGGTCATTTAAAACAGTGCTTTGTAATGATTCCAGTTCCACTCTTTTTGCACTGAAAAGGAATCGGCTGAAGCTCTCTCCTTATGACACCTGTCCTTCTCACAAGTCCATTCACCAGCGACAAGACAAAGTTCTCTCTCGACGGAGGGTTAAAATGGGTGAAAGGTTTCTGAAGTCACTCTCCAGGGCGTTGTGGTGTGCGTCTGTGTATTACTGCAGCAGTTGTGACAGTCACATTTTAACTGCATGGCTTATCCCTATGTGGTCTACACTTCCCCCTGTCTCAGCGCACTGGAGTTAACCTGTCACGTGGCAGTCTGTTCCCCAGCTGTCTTCATCAGTAGTCCATCGTCCTCCTCTCTCAGGGCTAATGGGAGGCCTGTCGTTGAAGTGACAGTGTCCACCCTCCACTTTGATGCTCCCCTCTATCCCCCATGGAGTGATTTAAGTGGAGAGACGGCATGTACTTGCATATGAGAGGGAGGATGTTGAACTGTGAAGGAGGTTATGCAGTTGTGCGTGACCCCCCCCCCCCCCCCACCGTGTGTATCCATGATACTGCAGTTTCACAGCTCCACTGAACAGCTGCCATAAAACACTGGCATAAATCACCACTACCACAGTGGAGAACGATTTATAATGGGGATCGATCTGACCTCGAGATCACTTACATAATGTTACACTGCATGGCATGTTGTACAACAGAATCCATTTTGAAACACTGTTTTAAAGGATAAATAACTAAATACCACTAAAATCTGACTTTCAGTGTGGATTGTATTTGAATTTTTGTCGGTTCCTGGAGAGCAGAGGGATATTTCTCTGTGCTTCGTTCGTATTTATGCTGGTGAAGAGTTACCTTCCATGAATATGACCATGCTCTCCAGCGTGCTTCCTAATTGCATGCAAAGCTCTTCTGCCACCTCTCTTTGAGCTCAGAACTGCCCGCCCTTCCACAAGTAATGCTTCAAAGAATAGATATAAAAAAGCATTAGTCTTTAAAAATTAAGAGGATGCAATCAGCTGTCACTGGTTATATATTGTGTGGCAGGCAACGCAAACAAATGCTTTCTGTATCACCAAGGAGAAATTGCTTTTCACTTTTTGAATCAAAATGGAAAAGGTACGTTGATGGTGTTTCAGGGATATGGATGCATGTGATTCTAGAGTTAAATAAAGGCAAGAGGATTGTTTTTTTATTTGAATGCATTTTATCAAGATGCAGAAATCATAACTATGAATCCTTCACATTTTCACTGGCTGTGTGAAGGTAATTGTTTTAGTAATGTTTGTGTACCGCAAAGAGTTCAGATCAGTGTGTGGTTGTTTCAAATGATGAAATAATGGACAAACTGCGGATGATAAACATGGAGATGCATTGTTAAGTCCAGTTGTCATGGTTTCTGCTCCTTTCCTGGTTATTTGGATTTGAATAGAAGGCCAGTGACTATTCACATCTATTAATATATACTGTATATTATGAATATCTTTATTACAATCAATTTCTTCGTGTTTGAGTTTGCGTTAACCAACAGTGCACTTGAATACATTCATTCACTTGGCATTGAAAAATACAATGCAATTGAAAAAACCCCAAAAATTGTTACATAATGATTTTTTTTGTTTTTACCAAAATATATAATTTGAATAAATGTCTGACTCATTATTATAGACAGGAAAAAGGAAGAAAAATCAAACAGTGTTCATCAGTGGCAGCCCTAATTTTTTGCTTTGTCTTCGCTGTTGCAGTTCTGTTTAGGCTAAACAAGCTTGGCTTTGCCCGAGGACAAGCATGAATGCACATTCTTTTCCTTTGCACTTTTTGTCTTCATCCCTTTGCTCTTCCTCTCCACATATTTTCCCCCCCATGCCCTGATGAGCGAGTGGTTGGGCTTCTTCCAAGGATATCCATTATCAAAATTCTCTGCTAATTCCCTCCACTCAATCTCTCGCTTTCCCTTCTCCCTCCTCCACTCTCACACTCACCAAATCCAAACCTCGTTTCTTCCTCTTTCTTTTTTGTCTTCTTCTGAGCAAGATAAGCCACACCACGGAACAGGGTCATGAACGTCAAAGGATTGACGCTTGCCGTTTCTGTCCAGCACTGGAAAGAAATCACTTCATTTGTCTACATCCACATTATAATTTTCCAAGACTCTCATGAGCTGAGCCAGTGTTCTCATGAATAACAAACAGAGCTTTGCTCAGGGGAAGGAGTTCACCCTGAAGCTCTCCCTCTCTGCTTTCTCACCTTAGACCTTCAGGCTGCTCTTAAAAGCACCACAGAGTTTATTGCAAATTTCTGGGGTGATGCACTCTGCCGGCAGGACTTAAGCAAAGGGAGCAGTGGGATAAACATGCAGTAATTCAAGCTGTAGAAAAGAGCAGCAAATGCAGCAGAGGCAGATGTGTTTTTGCTAAAGGGTGTAGATAAAGGGCAGACGCTGATGACTCCTGATTTATGCCGTCTGGTTATCAGCAGAAGAATGTGACGTGCAGAAGAATGTGATGTGCACAAACCAGGATTTGAAACACTGTTATGGCTTCATCGTTACACACCTGTATGGTCTTAGGCACTGAGCGATAGTCATAAGTCTTCAATTTATGACGCCATAAATTGTTTTATGTGTTAAAGAAAATATAACCATTGCAATATTTTTGGTACAACTCAATTATTACAATTTGCCTGTTATTTCAGCTATTTGCTCATTTATTTGAATCACTATTACATCATATTTAGATGAGTATTTTAACTTCACCAATCCATAACTGCTCTCAAATTGCAATTGTGAAGGTTACTTTAGAAACATGGAGTGTTGTAGGTTTAGCAACTTACAAATGTAATATGTTACTCCATGCAAGCAATTCAAGGGCAATATATGGACAAAAATATTGGAACACATCACACCTATAGGATTTAGGATGTGACTTTCACATTGACTTTAAATGTCACAATAAAAGTGTTAATGTTGACAATGAATTTCCTTAAGTTTACAGGCTCATTTTGCCCCTGAGTCCTGTTTGCTTGAACATCTAAAATAATTATTTTTGAACAGAACATGACATAAATACTAAATAATTTCAGGTTGAATATTTCCATCCATCCATCTTCCACCGCTTATCCGGGGCTGGGTTGTGGGGTGAGCAGTCTAAGGAGGGATACCCAGGCTTCCCTCTCCCCAGACACTTCCTCCAGTTCTTCCAGCTCCTACTCTACCTTCCCTCTGCAATGTTGAATATTTAACAATGGTTATATTGATTTTAGGAAGACAAGTTCATTAAATGTAGTAGACATATAGATAATAATTTAAACCATATAAAACCTAAAGAAGCGATGCAAATATTTATTGTGATAAATTGATATCCTACCATGTCATTATTGTTTGGTAATAGCGAAACCGCTGGCCTCATCATGCCTCAATGTTTTGTCCATATGCTAGTGTTTGTTAAATTTGATTACTTCTGTTACGCTTTCTTTAAGATGAGCTGTTTAAGCTGAAAACTCCTTCTGCTGAAAGGTATAAAATAATATGAAATACATGTCGAAGGCAATAGAAGGGTTGTTATTTGTAATACACTATACACTTTTTACAGAAAAGAATATACATTGATGTACCCCCTTATAGACCTTCATGTAATGTTCATGGATCGACGTAATGACGCACCAGTGACATGTATAATTAGTATAAAACACAACGGTACATACTTTTCTGTCCTTCACGAGGAACTGTGATTTATCTTTGTATTCCTGATTGGGATCTCACCTCCTCAGCCATCTACATACATGTATCTACAAAACATTCTGATGGTAAAATGAGTGGCCTTTCTAATCATAGATTATAGACAAAGAACAAAGAAGAACAAATCACTATGATTGTAAATGGCATGAGAGGCAGTGGTTCTTCCAGACATCCTCCCTCTGATCTGTGTGATGCAGCACTGCATTGAGTCAGTTGTTTAGAGGCAGTGGGGGAGCCAATACAGGGATACTTGACTGTTGTTGTAGGCTTGTCTGCTCACTGTCTGCGCTGTCGTACCGGGAGGGGTGGAACAGACAGGAATGCACTAATCATGCAACTGTGCAGCCCTGCCCTCGCCGACCGCCCTGCCTTTTGTCTGCACTTGGAAACCAAATAAAAAAAAGGCCCAACTGTTCCTCCTGCTCTGCACAATGACAAAAACAGCATAGAGCTTCAGTCAGAGAGTTTGATGTTCACATTGACTGACTCTTCCAGGAAGAACTGAATCAACCCCCTCCATGCATGAACGCACGCACTCACACACACACACACTCACCACACCACCACCACCCTACTTCCCAATCCTGTCTTCGCTATGACGGGAATGTTGGGACAATTGGTAATCCAGACCGAACTGTATCACAAAAGAACAATGGGATGTATTCACCCGCTCTCATCTCCACTTTCCTTGGGCCGCGGAACCTCCTCACCTGCTCCAGAATCCGTAGAACACCTCCATTTATCACCACCACTTTGGGTTTAGTCATGATCAGATGGTTTCTAGCTGCAGTACAGGGTGTTTTAGAGTCTTTGGTGTTTATTTAAGAGTGTTTTATGGGACAATAAACTCCACAGTTAAATGGCCAAAAACCGTCTCTACAGGAGCTGTGTGCTTTACATAGCAGAGATTTATTTGGATTCGGAGCATAAAACTTATTGTTTCCTCAGAGCTGGTGCTTTACTCTCCTCTAGTAAAATAAATATTGTGGCTCTGGTTTTCTGACGTAATGGTAAAACCAATTACTTTTGTTTTTGTTTAAATTTGTCTTAAAATTATTTTTTTCAAGAAATAAGTCTTGGACTTCATGTGGTTCGGCCTGAGGCACAAAATGTTTTTCATTAGGCATATGTTATTTGCCTCCAGTATATTTTTCAGATTACTTTCCCTTTATGACCCTAGTGATTGACAGACTGTAGATTTGGAGACAGTTTGAAGTTGCTGAATTTCTTCCTCAAGGCACAACCGTTGAATCAACATATTGCTTTTTCTGCAATAAGTTAATTATGTTTCCTCTGTTCTGGGTATTTCTACAAAGAATCACGGATGACTTCTACACATTCGTTCTTATCTCTGGAAAGTACATTATGAAAAATAGCCGTGCTGTACAGGGAGGATGTATTAGCTGAGCTGTGCATAAAGGGGTTGATTACAATTGCTACAAAAGACTCAATCCACTGATATTTTCTTGTTTCTTTTCCGAGAACTCGCTGGTGCTGCAGCCACATGGATTGCACACGTGCTGAATGCACGAGTTTATCTTTTTTTTGTTTTTTTCTGCCAAAAGCTACCCTTAGAAGTTCTTCCATAACAGATAACCTCTGCAAGCAAGCAATTCCAACTGCTCAAACAGCAATTTACTTGTCATCAAAGACCTGCTGCAGTCTCTTCTTCCCTCATTATGCTCATTTTGTGCTTTGTATTGAGTCGCCTCCTGGTCATGGGTCATGTGGTCGAGGCCGAAACGGGACCGTGAGTGATCTGACCGGATAAGGAGACGTTGGAGCTGGAGAAACGGCAGTCAAAACACAAAAGCCCCCCCCCGACTTGTACAAAATGTGAGACGCGAACCGACAGACCCTGAGCTACTCTCATGATGATCAAAGCTGCCAGTGTCACATGCTGCACCGGGTCCAGTTCCCTGTCCTGCTTTCAACAGATTGTTACCAGTGTGTATTGCGTTACAGCAGGGATGGTTTCAGGTAACTGAGAATTGACTTGTGCTGTGGCTGTGATTGGATGCACTGAGGTGGGTAAAGCAGCCTTGAAGGTAGAGCTGAAGCCTCATTTTATTTATATTTTATCCTTTAAAATATTTGCTCAGTTGCTTGAAATATTAAAACCAGTTACACCTCTACTAGTATAAAGTCAGACAAGTTCATTGGGGCTGTTTGTTCCATTTTTTTATGTTTTCATTACTCTACTACTCTTTTACTCTCTGTTAAAGTGATCAATGTAGAGCCATGTCTTGGGTTTCCATGGCATTTTAAATTCACGGTACATCATCTGTGTGGAAAAAATGAAAAACTCCCCTGAGGTTTCTCTATTATCTGTAATACTGTAATTATTTGTTGACTTCATTACTAGTAAATTTGTTATGCATTGCTTTGAGCAATTTTCTAAATGGCTGTCATAATGTTGGTCCAAAATTATGCAAAAATGCATAGTTATTGTCAAGTACTGACAAAAAGCAGCTCCCAACAACTGCAGGAGTTTATGATGCCGATAAACTGAATAATTCACATTATTTAATGTAGAAATATATTGAGGTTAAAGCTTCATTTGCTATAAAAACACGAAAACAGCAGCAAGTAAAGATAAAAAATTGTAAATCATCATAGATGCTTTTTCCTCAAGATGTGCCTGTGACAAAAGTGAGGATGACGGATGAACTTTATTAAAGACTCATGGTCGACACTAAAATACATGAACACAAACACACTAAAACAACTCTATACTTTCCAGAGGCAGTTATAGCAATGTTTCCAGGACTGTGTGTGTGTCATACAAAACCAACTATAAAATCAAATAAAATGAGGGATTTAGGTGACATAGATTCCTCAACACAGCACGCATTGAATTTATTGGATTAGACACAAACATCTGACTGGCTTGAGTCCATTTGTGGAATATTGGAAAAGATGAAATTGCTGAAACAGAAGATTTTCTAAAGTATTATATAACTATTATTGTCTGTCATCTGTAGCCTTACACATGTGTTGCTGTGAAACTCTTTTTATTGACATATAGTAGATGTTCTGTTTGTTTTTTTGGTGTTGCCTGCCTGTGTTTTGTGTCGTGTTAGAAATCTGAAATAATATACTTTTCCAAAAAGTGCAATGTACAAATTAGACCCAACAAGAGTAAACAGTAACAGAAGAAAAAAAAAAGTCAACAAAACATACCAAAATATATTATTATAACTCACTCACTCTCATGAGATTAAACCAAATGCACTACATACTGTACATCAGGTGCCCCTGTGGCTCTCGACATACTGGTTTCTAACTTAAGGTTCAAACAGTATTCACACCAGAACCTGTACGTTTTACATCACATTGACTCAAATCCTGCTTTTATTTTTGCCTAATCAAATTCAACAGACATCAGCCTATTTTGACACAAAACGGCTCTTTGCCAATAGGCGGTGAATTAAAAATGTTGAGCTGCTGTTGATTGTGTTCAGTCACTAATGCTCTAACACTGAGACGTCGACTTCGAAAACATGCACCTGATTTAACAGTAACACGAAAAACAGCCAGACCAAGCAAAAGAGAAATATATTATTATGAACAACAAGGAACAGTGTAGCTGTGTGTTTGTTTGTGTACCATATGGGCAGTGTGCGTGTCAGTCAGTCTTCACCAGTAAATTTTTCATCTTCTGTTGAAATACAGACACTCCTTCAGGGTAGTTTGGGATCAGTAAGTGCCGGTTAAGATACAGGAAGATGGAAATTCATGCTTGGCGTTGCTACCCGTCACACCTCCTCCCATGCCCGTGGGTCAGCTGCAGGGTCTTCAGTCAGGAACCACCATTCACAGATGTTTGGCCCCTTTAATCCTGGAACATCTCCTGGTGGCAGTGCAGTGAGAGAGACTCCTGTCACCCCCTGCAGCTGGTAGTTTTTACTCCTTGTGGCTGTTTTTGGGGCTTAGTTCTTCCCCTAGCTCCTGTGCCATCTGAGACAGAGCCAGGAGCTGCCTTTTTTTTGCCTCCTTGGAAAGCTCTATTGTGGCCTTCCTCACCTCCCACCCCGGCACTCTTGCATCCCTCAGTAGCTGAGCGGTTGCCAGGCCTACAAAGCCTCTGCAGCCTACCTCCATTGGGTGGATGGTAATCTTCCAGCCTCTCTCCGAACACTCAGCATCCAGATTTTGCACTCAAATGCAGCCTCAAGCTCCTCCTCTGATGGAACTGTGAGCTCAATGAAGTATGCTGCCTTTGCTGTTATGGACCGTGCAACAATGATGGGCGAAGAGGTATGGTGCTGACTAAGGGAAGAAATTGCAGCTGTCTGTTGAGGTCAACCCTCATGACCCACTCCTGGCTGAAAGAAAAAAAGCTTTGGTCTCTCTCATGGCCTGATGTATTTTCACCGTCCCCTTTCTGTGACAAAGTTAGCATGGTTTGCTGAAGTGCTTTACTGTCCTGACAACGTCCTTCCAGCACCTCTGCCAGCTTCCTCAGGGCCTGGTCATGGTGCCTTCTTTAAGGTCCCTGGAACAGAGTGTCTTGCAGTAAGGTGTGATAAGCTGTACAAAAGGCTTGCATTGGGAGTGTTACAGAGCAAGCAGGATTCTTCATTCCCAAACCACTCTTGAAGCTTCCGAGGTCAGGGAAGCATGTTGTAGGTTGTTGAAATGAGGAAGCTCAGTCTTGCCTTTGGGTTCTTCCACAGGTCAGACCAACAGATGTTGTGACTGACAACTCCTTCCCAGGTTGTCCAGCTTCCTTGCCAGCCCTGAGACAATATAGCACTCCTCCTCGTCCCCTCTGCCACCACTATCTCCTTCTTCTCCTTATGGCTGGCCTTGCACCACAAATATGGCCCTTCTCCCCATCCTAGTCCTGCTCTTCTCTCTTGGACTCTGCCCACGATCTCTATGTTGATTCAATTCAGGTATAACGCGGATATTTGGGGGATATGGTATTTTTTATCAGAAAAATAAGTGTTATGCCTCCACTTATCATTGACATATCACAGTGGATCTACAAATATAGAAATACAAATAAAGAAATACAGCTATATACAAATTGACAACAATTGTCTGTACGTGGTGTTTGTGCATGCGTGCTTGTGTGTGTTCGTGCTTGTTAAACTCAGACTTTATTGTCATTGCACAGACACACACTGTGGGTCTGGCAACGAACTGAAAAGACACGGCATAAATACAAAAACACAAAAGTTTTCAAAGCCATGATTGCATGACTGCAGTGCAAAGACCACATCATATACACATATATACATACACACCATACATATCTACATATTAGATTAGATGCCATTATTAGTCCCCTACGGGGAAATTTCAGGTTGCAGCAGCACATATAAGACAAGACACACATAGAGATACTGCAAATATGATGAAAAATAAGAGTGATTCCTAATAGTATAGACATATACAAATAAAGAAAAGAACAGGTTGAGTGCAACAGTAAAGATCACTAAAGAGACAATGTCAGATATACTGTATAGTAATATACAGTTCTGTAGTTATACAGTTCTATAGTTATACCCTTATTGTTCTATAGTAATATACAGTTTTGTAGTTATACAGTTCTATAGTTATACCCTTGTTGTTATATAGTAATATACAGTCCTATAGTTATACCCTTATTGTTCTCTAGTTACAGTTCTATAGTTATACCCTTATTGTTATATAGTTATACAGTTATATAGTTATACCCTTATTGTTATATAGTAATATACAGAAACATCATATATGTGTATATTTAGATATATGGACATGCCGGTGTGTATACGCCGGTGTATATACGCCGGTGTATATACATATTTATATATAAACACCAGCCGTGTCGCCTGCTTCAGGCTGATGCACAGAGACCGCTGCGCGCGCATGCACGCACGCGCGCACACACACACACACACACCAGAAGTGTGTCGATCCTGTGATCGGGGATGATCCCGGATCACTACGATCCAGTGTCTACTGCTGATTTGTACTTGCTTGTCTCGCCATCTCCCTTCACTCGCCACAACTCGCTACTACATAAACACTGTTTAAACCCTCTGCATGAGCACTTCCTTATTCGTCTCCGATCGGCAGACCAACATACAAAAGGGATCAGTATTGCCCCCTACATGTTGGGACTACAAATTACAGCTTAAAAGTTGCACCAGGTCGGATCCTAGCAAACCCCGCTGTAAACAGTCATTGACGTCTATAGACGTCACGGTGTACTGTGCAAAAACGTCACCACGAATCACGTGTCAAGTGTCAAAACATGTCAATTAAAAACAGATCAACATTGAACATGAACTCAACATCACCCGATTATCACATCAGTCAAACCCAGAGGAACAGGGTCGACTTAGCTGAGCGCATGCGCAGCCAGCATACAAAAAGTTGGACATTATCATTAGCATATAATGGCCTCTTTAGCTCTGCATGGACGCGAACCACTGAATGAATGATGCCTATGTTGAAGCGCTGCTTTTTGGTGGATTTAGTGAGCAAGGACTGTTGTTTTTGGAGTGTGGTTTTCAGTTCTTTTAACTTCTCTTTTTGGGGGTTGATTCCCATCGGAGAATCACCATTAAAGTTGCTGTGGGACTTGGTTGAAATTCCTCTCCACATTCAGATCTTCTATCAGTGCCAGGCTCGCGCCACATTTCAGACACACACACACACGTCTTTCACATTTGTCAGACAGACGTCCGTGCCTTATTGTTCATGAAAATGATATTTTTTCCCTCCTGATACCATGACTAAACTCCACTAACATCGCTAGCGGGACTGATCCAGTTACATGCCTGACACCTGGACCACAATGCTGCCCCTAGGCCCCGCCCTTCCTCCAATGACAGACAGCGAACCAGCCCGAAAGTTTGACTGACAGTTAATTAACCACGTTGCAGGGCAGGCTGGGGCAGGATACTTGTAATTTTGATTGGTTAAAAATTTAGGCCTGATTTACCAAGTGACCAATCATCTTTGTCTTTTCCATTATTGACTATTGGTGAGAGGTCCTGGATAAGACCTCTCGTTGGAGACCCTTGAACTAGTTCTATTTTTAGAACATCCCCACGGGTGACTCACGCCATCCCTGCAGCCCACGGTGCCCTGGTTCCCCCGGGCACCGTGTTGTTGACCCCTGCTCTAAGACGACATCCAATTATGAGAACAATGAAGTAACAAAGGTTTATTGGTGTTTAAACCTAATTCTGATGATAGAGATGAATTCAGCTGCTCTTATATTTTAAGGCGTATTTAATCTGTCTGAATGCCAGTTCTGCTTTCTTATTTATCACTTTCCTTGATAAGCACCTTCATTTTCAGCTCCAAATCAAAGCAATTATTCGGATGTTGGGTTCATGTCTGTTAAGTGGTTGGAAGATGGAAAAAACCCAACCACAAATTAGATTCTAATCTCAGTATCAATCAAATTTGCAGATATTAAAATGTGCAGTTTGAGCTGCCTCTGTGTGTCTACTATGGGATTCAGCAGAGAGTTGTGTTTGTGCGTTAGTGTTTGACTGTCTGGACCGACAGGGAGACAAAACGACAGCATGCGTCTCAGTAGAGGGTTAATGTATTAAACAGTTCTAGAACGCTCACACGCTATTACCACTGTGTGCTTTCTCTCTCGTTCTGGGTTTTGCAGCGTTTGCCATACAATCCATTTCATCTTTTTTTTTTTGAATGCACAAACCCATTCACAGAGTATAATTATATAATGCTGAATGCAACCTCATAAAATGCAGGGTAGAAAAGTACAACATGCAGAACGGTATGTGGAGTTTAAAAGCAATTCCTCTACAAGTTTGTTCATTAGTGCTATTGTTGTCTGTTAGTCCAATAACAAACACATTCATTTGTCTGTTAATAAATTGGCGGGGCATGAACAGGTAAAGTCTGCTGGGAGATCAAGGAAATTTGAACTAAGTCTCCAGGCTTTTTTTTTTTTTAGCCCCTGTGGTCCAAATTCCATTCTCCCCACAGGGAAATCCATTTAACTGCTGTTTTATGGCTGGAATTGCAGCGTTGATTGTTCCAAGCGTTTGCCTTGAGGAGAGCAGATGGCAGCTTGTCTTTTTGCCCTCAAGGGATGTGGAAGCAGGGCATGTGCAAAGTCACCCTGTATGCAAAAACAGACCCTGCCCCAAAAAGATAACGGCCCGTTTTGACCTCACTAATGCCAGGAAGGATGTAATTGCAGTAGCGAGAGCACAGGAGAGAGTCTGTGGGATGTAGCAGTAAGAGCTGAAGCATTGTTACCTCCAGTGGAAATTACATAACATAATCACAGGCTACACACACACTGCACTGTAGCTTACCCCATTTAACTTCTCCCTTTATCACATCTCTTCAGTCATTGTTGAAGAGCTTCCAGTAATGCTGCACCACATGTTTATTTTGGGAAGGAAAATTTTGCTGTGTCCCAGTTCCAGTATGCAAATTCTAGGCAGGTTTTGAGTCAACACTACTTCCACTTCACTGGAAATATTACTTCACCCCTGGACCACATGTAAGTTTGTGGACAGTAGAGAGAAATCCCTTGGAGCAAAATATGTAAAAAAAAAAATCTTAGGAGCAGCATTTCCCACTATTTAGCCTCTTCTCCACACATACGAGATTTGTAAAAGTGCTTTCCAAAAACATTTCAAAAGACTCAAGTTTGAGTGTGTCCTGATGCTATACAGTTAAAGTTTCATGGTCCTTCATTGCTCATTCTGAAGGCCCAGGACAGGGGTGGCCAACTAGTCAGACGCTAAGAGCCACATATTTGACTGTGTTACTATGAAGAGCCACATCATACATTGATTGAACACACAACTAGCACACACTGCAAAATACGAACAATACAATTTTAATTCAATTAAATAACATCAATAAAACAGGGTTACTGTTCAGAATTAGTGTAAATATTTAGAAAGTTCTAAGAGCATCCACAATAAGGTGTTCAAACAACACAAAACATGCAGTAGAATATAAAAACGCAACAGACAAGGTCACAGAGCTCGAAGTCAGTCCCATTGACAGAAAATATTCTTCAGTGAGTGAAAGTTCCACTGCAGCTTCCAGAGGCCTCCAAAAGGATTTTGTCAGTGTTTCTGTACAGATGTAAAAGCAGAGTAGATTTACCTATTACATTACAGTACAGTACACAAACACAGTACATTTATCTATTAATGTACACGTGTACAGTAGATTTACCTATTACAGAACAGATGAAACATAGTACATTTATCTATTACAGAACACAGGAAACACAGTACATTTATCTATTACCGTACGGATAGAACTACAGCAGACTACTTGATGTGTTTGACATAAATTATATTGTTGTGATTATGCATTACGAAAATGTTATAGTTCCAGCGGCTACACTAGTTACGATGATGAGTTCTTTCGGCTTTTTTTCCCTTCTGGGGTCTCCATGCTCAGATGCTGACACAACCCTTGGGACCGGCACATTGAGGCTACAGTTGTAGCAGCAGCGTGAGGACCCACACTGGACGCCCATCCCGAGACTCGAACCCGGGTCCCCCATACATCAGCCTGGTGCCTTACCAACTGATCTATCCAGCCGCCTTAAGTAGCACTGCTAGTTTACACTTAGCTCGCTAGCTAGCATTTTGAATGTTACAAAAGAGGACATAACCCTGTACCGCTCCTCTTTTCCACCTCCTCTTGACGGTAATAGTATCAAGGCGGTAATAGTACGGTGTGGGTCAGCGTCAGGCCAGGTCAAACCAATAATGACAAACAACGGGGGGAGGGGGGTTGTTTTGTTTTCTGGATTTTTCCGTTTTTATTTTTAAGACAGAGCAAGAGGGGTATGGGCACCTGTTGGGGCCCTAAATTATGACTATTTTTTATTTTATTTGTCATTTTCTTGTATTTCTTTTCTGGAGGCTTGGAGCGCGACTGCCTAGGTCACCTGTACCCAGAGCCGGCTCTGTATGCACCTGCTGTAGAAACACACAAACACAAAGTTCGACATGAATGGAAGAGCCGCACGAAACCGGGCAAGCCGTGGGTTGGCCAGGCCTGTTATATACAAAATATGATAAGAAGCAAAGAGCCGCATTCATTTTGGCCGGGAGCTGCATGCGGCTCGAGAGCTGCGTGTTCGCCACCCCTGGCCCAGGACATAGTAGATTAACCCTGGGAACACAGAGACTGAATTCTCATTGGATGAAGTATCTTGAATACATTACACATCTATTGGAAGCAGTACAGCAAAGAGAAACACTTGTAAATGACGAAAATGATTTAATGCAAATAAGTTAATATAATTTCATGGAACACATATTATAGTTTAGGCCCATCACTGGTATTCAGCATAGGCATTGGTTCCAAATAATTAAAAAAAAATTATACCACCTTCAGGGTCATCCATCTTTCCTAAGTACATTCACAAATTTAACTGTAATTTGTAATTAGAGCAGTTGACGATGATAATCCACTGCATGGCGGCAGGAACCCCATCTGCAATGCCTACAAGCTGTTTGATGAGCCCCTTCTATCACCCCTAACTCGCACTAGAACATCCAAACACAGCAAGTAGATGAATGAAGGAAAAGAAAAGTGAATGTGTTTGTTTTGTTGATTCTATCTTGACTTGGTTAAACATCTTCATGTATGTTATCGGCTTAAGGGTAGGGCACGCAGCATAGAGCCCACCAGTGTACAAGAAAAGTAACTTGCTTTCATCGCCTGTGCTGTATCCTTGCTGTCTTGTGTTTTGATATGTCTGTTGCAATGAGATAACACTATATCTGCCAGTGAAATGAGACTGCTGTCTAGGTCTGTTTATTGTCAGGCCTTAAATTCACTTATTGAACATTAGTCGTGTTCACAGACCGGCTGCCTCTCGTCATATCAATCTCACACCATGTGTTCCCGTA
>JAPTHA010192710.1:0-11697 GCA_029814585.1 Gymnapogon annona | reverse complement strand
AGAGTTATAGAAGATCCTCAGGGGCGCTCCCTGCACCCCAAAGGACCTCAGCCGTCTGAGCAGATACAGTCTGCTCTTCCCTTTTTTGTAGAGGGCATTGGTGTCATCAGTCCAGTCCAGTTTGTCGTTGAGGTGAACACCCAGGTACTTATAAGACCTCACCTGTTACGGTGCCACACGGACAAAACTACCCTATAGCAGGTTATTAACTTTCAAAAAGATAAATTTTATTTTTCCATTCACAAGGAACATGCAACACTTAAGTTTAGCAATTTCAGTTACTCTATTATAAGGAATAAGGAAAAGCACCGATAAAAAACACTGGAATATTATTAACCACATAATTAAATCAAAAACCCACAACGGGAAAATAATAATCAAAAAAGGAAACACAAAACCACTCTTGTGAGGGAAAAAGGCAATTTGGAAAACAAAAGGCTATTAATAGAAACACACTCGTAAGCTAGAGAAATTTAGAACTAAGCAACAGGAAACCAGACTAGAAAATACAAAACATCAACCATCAAATACTGACACACAGGGAGCACAAGAAACAGGCAGGACACAGAGGAACCAGGGTTGAAATCATTACAGTCTTGACGAACAGGAGGAGTGGGGTTTATATAGGGGAACACACAGGTGGAGAAAATTGGGCATAATGACAGATTGGACACAGGAGGGTAGGGAATCTGAAATGAAGCTGGAGACACTAGGAGAGACACAGACAGGAAATACTTCAAAATAAAACCCACAGGAAGTACACAAACTTAGCTTGACAGACACAGAACCTAACAGCACCCTCTCTATGTCCCTACCCTGGATGTTCACCGGTGATGGGGGTGCGTGGGGGTGCCGACGAAGGTCAACAACCAGCTCCTTGGTATTACTGGCATTGATCAGGAGATGGTTTCACTGACACCAGTACACAAATTCCTGGATGAGTTCTCTGTATGACATGTCGTCCCCATCTTTAATGATGCCGACGATGGCAGAGTCATCAGGGAACTTCTGTAGGTGACATGACGGTGATCAATGTGAGAAATCCCCAGTGAAAAGGAACGGCGCCAGTACCGTTCCCTGAGGGGCTCCTACACTGCAGAGAACAGTATCTGACACACAGCCTGGGGTCGTAACATACTGGGGGGATTGGTGAGGTAGTCCATAATCCAGTTAGTGAGGTGGTAGTCTACCCCTGACCGGACCAGCTTGTTCCTCAGGATGTCCGGCCTGATGGTGTTAAAAGCACTGCTCAGGTCCAGGAAGAGGACCCGAACAGGGCTCCCAGGTGACTCCAGGTGAGACAAGGCACTGTGAAGGAGGAAGATGATGGCATCGTCCACTCCGATGCCAGGCTGATATGCAAACTGTAGTGGGTCCATGGACGAACACACCAGGGGGCACAGGTGGGTCAGGACCAGTCGTTCCAGGGCCTTCATAAGGTGAGATGTTAAAGCCACTGGCCTGTAGCAGCTAGGGTCTTTGGGATGGGGGGACTTGGGCACCGGTACCACACAGGACGTCTTCCACAGACGTGGAACCCTCCTCAGTTTCAGGCTCAAGTTGAACAGATGTCCAACAATCCCACACAGCTGATCTGAGCAGGACCTGAAGAGCCTGGAACCAAGGCCATCCGGACCTGCAGCCTTCCTGGTCTTTGTCCTCCGAAGCTGGTTTCTCACCTGGAGGGGTGAGAGGTACAAGCAGGGGGACTGTGTGTCTCCATGTGTTGAAGGGGGGTTGAGAAAAACAGTGAGGGGTGAGAGGGTTGAGAGGTTGCCCTGGAAAGGAGGGGAATGAAGGTTAGCTGTAGTAAGACAGAGTATGTGTGTGTGAATGAGAGGGACCCAAGTGGAAGAGTGAGGTTACAGGGAGAAGAGATAAAGAAGGTGGAAGAAGAGATAAAGAAGGTGGAGGATTTTAAGTACTTAGGGTCTACAGAGCAATGGAGAGTGTGAAAAAGAGGTGAAGAAGCGTATGCAGGCAGGATGGAACGGGGGAGAAAAGTGTCAGGTGTGATGTGTGATAGAAGAGTGTCAGCTAAAATGAAAGGAAAGGTGTATAAAACTGTGGTGAGACCAGCCACGTTGTGTGGACTAGACAGTGGCACTGAGGAAAAGACAGGAGGGCAGAGCTGGAGGTAGCAGAGATGAAGGTGCTGAGGTTCTCTTTGGGAGTGACCAGGATGGATAGGATTAGGAATGAGTAGAAGGACAGTACATGTTAGAGGTTTTGATGATAAGTACCTTTAATTGTCAGTCAGGGAGGCCAGACTGAGATGGTTTGACTGGTCCAGAGGAGAGAAAGTGAATATATTGGTAGAAGGATGCTGAGTTTTGAAGTGTTGGGCAGGAGGTCTAGAGAAAGACCAAAGAGGAAGTTTATGGATGTAGCGAAAGAGGATATGAAGGTAGTTGGTGTGAGAGTAGAGGATTCAGAAGACAGGGTTAGATGGAGACAAGTGTTTCACTGTGGCGACCCCAAAAGAGAAAAGCTGAAAGGAAAAGAAGAAAAAGGAGCTAAATGAAGCTAAACGTTTGAACCAAAACCAAGAAGTGGTTGGGTCTTGGTGTAAAAATTCTAAGTGTATTCAGTCACTTATTAAAGCATTAATCATAAAGATAACATTGTCAGAAAATTTTAGTAACAGCTATTTTTAACACAGGTTGTGTTTCCATGCAAAATTAAGCTAATAAAATGAAACTAATGTTTCTTAGTGTTCAGGTATTGGCCCACGACCCACTGAAAACACATTTGTGATCCACCATTTGAGAATGACTGAAATCATAAAGTTTGGGATCACTTAGGTATCAGATATATTGTAAACATTTTTGTTATTTTGGGTAAATATCATATTCACTGTTGTAAATGGAAGAACACCAACCCTTCCTTTCATTTATTTATTTGTGATATTACTACAATTGAGTTAGAGTTATTAATCACTTGACCAAAAAATACAGAAAACTATTTTCTTGTATTTTTTCTCTTCCGGGGTCAGCACAGCGAATCCAATTCGCATATTTGATTTGGCAGGAGTTATTTTTTTATGTCGTATGCCCTTCCTGACACAACCCACTGGACGCTCATCCCGGCAATCGAACCCGGGTCCCCAATGTACCAGCCCGGTGCCTTAACAAATGGGATCAATTTGTGAAATGCAAAAATGACCTTTAGGATATTAAAAGTAAATTATTTTACATTAGGTACCATTATCAAAGCTTTACCTCAGGATCAAGCAGATCAGATCAGGAAAACACTATTATCATAACTTACTAATGATGACAACTCTAACATTTTCCTCTTTCTTTTAGCATAAAAAAGTGATACAATGGGATTTTGAATCTCCACACTATAAAACACATTTACTTGAATATTATTGTGTTATTCATATGTTGGTCCGGCCAACTTCAAATGATACTGAGAGGATGTGGCCCCCTGAACTAAAGTGAGTTTGACACCCCTGTATCAGTATGTTGTTAAAATTATTGGCGACATAGTGTGTGTTTGTCGCCCCCTGATGGCGGGTGTCAGTGGCGCAGTCATTGTTTGGACCGTCTTCCTCCTACTCTTCACTACTCTTCCTGGTTTTCTGTCCAACGGCTTGTCAAACAAAGTCTGAAGTTGTCTTGACACCGGAGGAGGAGGATGAACCCTCCCGAGAGGCTGCAGCAGTTGTGTGAAATCTGTACACGGTTCACACCTCGCTTTAGAAAATGATAAAGAAGACGGAGTATTTTTCAGCAGTGCTGCTGTAAACCAGGACGGGCTAACCGTTAGTTAGCCTGGTAGCTAGCTGACGGCGGTTACTTTTAGCTCAGAGGGTCGACTCTGAAACACCGCCGAGCGTGACAAGCTTGGCGAAATCTGCTCACAACCCACTGAAATAATTCCAATATTAACGAAGAAAGCAACATGGAGAACAAGGACAAAGTGCAGATGAGGAATCACCCTCGCAGGTAAGACTCAAACTCATCGTGACTGTGACAGCCCCGTTGGTTTCATCTGCCCCGGTGTGGTGCACTCACAGCGGCCAGGTCTGGGTCACGGGCAGCCTGCACAGACACTGGTCTGGTTCGTTCTGTCAAGCAGAGTTTCTAAAAATAACATTTTAAAACAATTCCAAAAACCCTACTGGTTCTTTTACAGCTGGCCGTTTACTCCGTAAATAAGATAATACATTATTTTTACGAACAAATTACTAAAGCGTATGGGGATCAGATCCAATCAAAATTGACGTTGTTACATCGTTAAATTATTTCGACCAATCGCGTCCTTGGTTTAAAGAGCGTCATCCCACAGCCGGAACATAAACATCAGCAGAAGCGCTCGTCCTCCTGAGACAACTTTCGGGTATGGTTTACTTTGTAATTACTTCATATACTTTGAATATTTGCATATTGTTGCAGTTATTTAATAGACTGTAAAGACTGTGAGTCATGCACGTTCCGTTAGTGACAACAATAGCCGTGAACTGTGCCACCATACAGCTAAGTAGCCAATAACACAAGCGCAAACTAAAATATCTTACCACAATTAATATTTTAGTTTGGTGAAATATTTTACCATACTAAAATATTTTACATTATTTGTTTCATCACATTTTGAATGCTCTTCTAGTTTTTCTGTTAATGTCGGTAACATTGATTTCTTCTTTTCTTGATTACTTCTTGTATATTAGACAACCACCTGTGAAGTAGATGTGATGGTTCTGCTCAGTGGGTGGAAACCTTCCAAGGCTAAGCACAGAATCCTAACCTGGATGGGCCTCATTTGACTGTTAGTAGTTCCCAACATCAGTGGTTCCCGGCCTCAGGGCATGGGTCAATTGGTACCAGACTGCAGAGGAAAGATACATAACCTACATGTTTTCAGTTGTGTTTGTTATTGGATTCTGAATGATATTTTACTTTGAAAAACTACCAGATTCTTTTCGCTGCATCTGTCTATTGACTCATGACCAAATGCTAAATCCAATACCTTCTTAAAATGGCAACTGTTCTAACTGCTAAAACATAATATGAAATTGAAACAACCAAGTTGGAACAATGAACAAGAACAAACATTAAGCCAGTCTGTGGCGCAAAAAGGTTGTGGTTCACTGCCCTACAGAATGCATTGGTAATACAGTTATGAGGCACAGTGATATCTTCATTAAAGGTAATCGTGAGGGAACTCAAATATTGTTTTTGTTGAGATGCAGATTAACTACATAAATATTGTCCAGTTACATTGGTCTGTTGTAGTCCAATATATCTAAATAAACTTACCGGTAAACAAATATTGCAATGTGTGTACGTTTCTTATTCAAGGCCCTTGTACTTCGTCATATTTACCTTATTACAGTACTCAGTGACAGTAGTCGCCTTAATGTGACCTCTATATTATTTCACATATTAAATGGCTTGCCTCACTAGGCTGCTGTCCACCAACTTTATGACTAACAGATTGTGAGTGAAGAGTCTTAACTTGTGAAGTTTTAAGCCACTCCTAAGTGTGTTTCACAGACGTCCCATTTGTACAAACACTTGTCTGACGTCTCACAGAAAATTAGAAATGTTTTTACTGCTCTTGCTGTATGGGCCTTATTGATGAATAGCATGTAGCACTTTAAGATGGAAGCCTTGATTAGCCAGATTCCTCCCACCATCTAAAGACATGCACCTATAGGTTAATTGGTTAATCTAAATCATCCATAGATAATGTGACAGTGTTGTTTGTCTTTGTGTCAGTCTTGTGATAAATTGGAGACTTGTTTAGGGTGAATCCCCCACTTCACACTTAAGTAGACCCCCTTGTCCTTGTTGAGGATAAAGCAGTTTCAGAAGAGGAATGAATCTGTAAAGTAAAAAAAAACATTTAACTTGCATACATACACAAGTTGATGTTATAAAAGGGAAGTGGACTCTATGTATCTTCATAAAATAAAATACAGAAAGAGCTGGCTGCAGTTTGGCATTCTTATTCATTTTTGGTCCAGGTTCATGTTGATAGGATCAATATTTTGGTGTTACTACTTTCGGAATACAAAAGCCTGACAATCCATTCCTAGAATCATGAAATCATCATTAAAGTGGGCTACATTATTAACAGTTAATCAATGGTGCCACATTGCCATGGTGTCAAATCAAATGTGCAGAAACAGACATGTCAGCTGAGAAGTTATTCCACTGAATCGGCAGGTGGAATGTACCAAGAAAGTAAAGGAATAAACTGTTCCAGAGATGAGTAGTTTATTACACCTTTATTTATACCACATCTCAAACCCGTTGCTCCCCATGGGTCTAAAATACTGTACAAAGCTGATTCTGTTGACTGCGTGTATAATGTCTGCCTCAAGATTTTCTGAGCAACCCACTGCTGTAGAAGATAGTAAAGACATATGGAGTTAACAGGAAACAGAAGAGAGAGGGAGTTAACTTGTTTATATCCTGGTTGTCTACGAAGCGTAACGCAAACCACCCATTATCATTTAGCTGTCCTGCAAATTTGCCTGCTCAAAACAAAGTGTTGAAAAGACTATAACGTCAGTGTGAGAGGCAATGAATGAAACAGTTTCTATGGCGCTTGAGCGATTCTTTTTCTATATCATTAAAAGAAATCACACAGAGCTTCTTGATATCGATCAAAAACAAGCTATTGTCTTCTGACCTACCACTTAGTGGCTTGTGAACAATCCTAATTAGAGAATGGAATTGATAAGAATTTAACAATCAAATTTGCTTCTCCATCCGGTTTCTTAGCTATTCTAGGGGGGTGGCTGTGGCTCAGTTGGTAGAGTGGGTTGTCCAATGGCTGAAGGTCGGTGGTTCGAATCCTGGCTCTGACTGTCCACATGTCAAAGTGTCCCTGAGCGTGACACTGAATAAGTTGCTCCCAGTTGGAGCCAGGCAGTACCTTACATGGCAGCAAGTCACCCAATGGTGTGTGAATGTGTGAGTATGAGGCCAATGTAAAGTGCTTTGGGCACAATATAGCCCTTTTTATATAGCACTTTGGGAAAAGCGCTATATAAAAAGCAGTCCATTTACCATTCTCATTGGTTGAGATTTATGCAGTTCACCTATATATGTACTTTTTTGTTGTCACTGTACCTGTTTTGTGTTTTTTGTGCTCTTCGAGTGTGTGTGTTTTTATTGTTTTTATTGTGCCTGTTGTCTCAGATATGGTGTTGGGGAGTATAATCCCACATTCTTGACACTCAGTTTATTTCCGATGTGTTGGGTGCTATCAAAGACGCTTACTTCCCTCATGGCATTTGTTGGCATCGTAATTCTTGTACAAGTCATAGGCCCATTTCCTAAGACAGGTACTAGCATGGCCATGCCAGGGTCCGCCGTCCTGTGCCTGTGATTGGTTGAGCTGGGGTACTTCCACATTGGCTTCTATTAGTTTGGTTCAGGTTCTTATTCTTCATTTCTACAAATCCATACAAACATGAGCGGATGCACTAATCCTGTGTCTCTTTGAAGAAAGAGCACTTAACTGTTGCAACAACACTGCCAAACTAATAAGTTGAAAAGTTTAATTACACATTAAAAAAATGACTTGTTTTGTGTGTTTTTTCTTGTTTTTTTGTTACTGTAATGTTTAATGTTTTTTTGTGCTTTTTGAGCATTTTTGGTTTTGTCTGTCTCTGATCCTTTCGTTTGCGCCTTGTGAAAGTTGTCTTGTGTACAAATGTAATGCCTCTCTGGAAAAGCATTGGGCGTGTGGATGGTGACTCTTTCGTATCACATAACCTCCTGTGATCACATAATGACTAAAGTGAATTCAAAATGGCGGTATTGTGGCACTTGGTGTTTATTGTTTGGACTGGTTTGTTTAGTTTGTGTTGAATGATAGCAGGAACTGGTTGAGTTCCTCTTCTTGTCCACTTATCAGGATACCAGCAAAGTGCACTGTTGTTTTTTATCCTCTCATCCACTGTTTCCGCTTTCCTATCGTGTAATAATACATTAGAGTTTTGGCTTTTTGACATGCTTCTGAGTTTGGCTTTACATTTAGTTTCCTACAGTGCTAAAGTGCGATCTAGAGCTGAAGCTGTTTTTGATCTGATTCTCATTTGATTTAATTTGTCTTTGATTCAATTAAAAAATGTTTGAATCTACAAAAGAATGATATAAGTGTGTGTTGAATGGCCGATTCTTGGTGGATTTAGTGTACATGGACTGTTAGAGTTTACTTTCTTTTGGCTTTTCCCATTCGGGGTCTCCACCGAAAATCCGATATTCACATATCAGAGTTTTTACATCAGATGACCTTCCTTCTGTCATCGTACTTCTTTTTTTCATCCAGTAGGTTATTTTCTCCTGGTTCACAAAACTGTTTACTTCTTCAACCACATCTTGATTGGAAGGTGGGCGGGGTCTAATTCCATTTTCTATCAATACATTTCTTAGTGATTGAATTTTTGTCACTCTTCACATACTTTGACAGTTTGAGTTCAGTTAGATTCCCTGGTAGAGAGACTTCAGGGTCCAGTAGAAATGTGATCCCGTGGATATTCCAGAGTTTCAACCCCCCACCCGTTTATCGTTTTAGCGATACCAGGCTCAGACGCGCATTCATGTAATATTATGATGTGATTTGGACTAATTGGGTTAATAATGCTTTTCAAGTCGCATTGGTGCAACTAGTTTAAAATTTAAGATGCACTGTCTTGTAAATGCAACCACAGTCTGGAGCCCTAGATTACATGTGTGTATGTGGTTAGTGTGTATTTTCATGCATAGCTGAGACTTCTGTTGGTTGTGGCATTAGGTCAACGAAGCTGAAGATACTGTAGGTTTTGTGGGGAGGCACGTACAGTTACGGGTTAAAATAAACATGACATTGACAACAGATCATCTCATGGCGACTTTGAAAGAACAGCAGTATGGTCTTTTGTCAAACTAAAAGTAGACCTTCAGAATTGTGTGTGGGATGTCCTGTATTTGGATCTGTTTTTGTTTATGCTGAGTCCACTTGTTTCATCAAACATCCAGATTGATTTTTTAGCATCCTTGTAGTGGTTAGAGGTGATCGGTGATGCCCAATCTGTCCAGTTAATTGTTGACCTTTTAATTAATTCATTGTAATTACTCGTATTTTTATTGCATATCATTGTATATTTTCTTGATTGTATGGATGATGGAGGGCTCTGTTGTGTGTACTGCCAGTTGTAGTGGTGGTGATATGTCCACTGTTAGTACTTGTATTGGTAGTCGTAGTATCTCCACTGGTAGTACTTTTATTTGTTTTAGTAGTATTAACAGTAGTAGTACCTCCACAGGTAGTACTTATATTTGTAGTAGTAGTAGCAACAGTTGTAGATGTTCCTTGTATGTCTCCAAGTAACATCTAGTGTTTATTCCTGGAGGCTTCTCTTAAACTAACTCGATAGTCTGGTTCATTCAGCTCTACATGTTAAGTGCGTTGAGATAAGTTATGTTATGATTATGCACCATACAAATAACCTTGATTGACTGACTGATCAGAAGGAACATTTTCCAATTCAAACTAGGGATGCATCAGTACTGTTTGCTCTGTCCTGCACAGGACAGTCTGCTCTTCTGGTGTGCAGATTTTCAGTTGTTCAGTTGATTTTGCCTTATCACTTCATGCTTACAGGCCACTGAGCGTGTGTGCCTGTCCAGGCAGGCAAAGGCCCGCCCCCAAAATTTATGTCCAATCACTGTTGTGGCCCCACCCACTCACTCCACTCAGTGGAACTCAATGTAGAAATGGGAAACTCTAGCAAAAAGATTGTTCATTCACTCCCACTCCGTCTTATGAACTGTTAACCATCCTCCCCAGTTTCTTCAGAAATCACTGCGTTCTTGTTTACATTTTGTGTGCTTAAAATTCTATTTATTTATATTAATTTTGTATTTATTTGATATTATATTTATTGATATTAATTTTACAAATTATATTTGATTATATGTTTTATTTTATTAGATTTCCCCTCTATACAAGTAGTCGAGGAATAAGACGTGTGAAATTCAAGGTTTGCTGACAAACAAAATTAAAAAATCAAATTTTGAGAGAAAAAAAATTGTTGTCTTTATGCACAAAACATACATAAAACATGGCATCCATAAGTACATCAGGTACCTAAGTTTAGGTACGTGATGTACTGTGGATGTCCTGCACCCATGATTCAAACACTGGATAACTACATGAATAGACACATACACTTAAAGAACTAAAACCTGTTTATTACTTGTTTATTACTTACTCTGCTAAACATCTGTGTTTTATAAATGAACACTACGTACAAGTACATTCCTGAGGAGTAGTAAAGTGACCCTCCCAACCTTTTTTAAATCTAAATGTCTCAACCACCGCTCTCATCCTTGTCACCTTGTCTTATCTATTGTCCTTCCACGCTACACTTCCAATGAAGATGTGGTTGAAGAAGTCGACAAATGTGTGAACCTGGATAAAATAACCTACTGGATGAAAAAAAGAAATAGTATGTACTACAAGATATGGAACCATTTATAAACTTCGTGGAAAATTTACCATCACACCACATTGGTACAGCCCTATATACCCAAACAGGGCTTGTAAGACTTAAGAGGTTCGAGGTCAACATATGTCTGTTTCTATGTGACTCATGCCTTTCACTTATATATGCTGGGGTTTTTTTGTCACTGTACAGGTTTTTTTTCCTACTTTGTGTGTGTGTGTGTGTGTGTTTTTTGTGTTTGTGTTTTGTCTGTTGTCTCTGATCCTGCCATTGTGGGTTGTCATCTTGTAGTGCATGTAACTTTAATATTGTCTAATGATGATTTTTTTCGTCTTTTTCCTTTCCGGGGTCACCACAGCAAATACAATTCACATATTTGATTTGGCAGGAGTTTTTTTATGTCGGATGCCCTTCCTGACACAACCCACTAGACGCTCATGCAAACAATCTAAATAATTAAAACAAATATATTGTCTTAATGTTGCCACTTCAGTCCGTTGATATAACTGATATGTCAGAAGCGTGTGCACTGAGAAATGTTAAGTTTTGTCTAGAGTGTAAAAAAATAAGATTCGGTTAAATGTTTCATGTTTTCAACTGCTTTATTTGTCCTGTAATTTATTAATCAGAAGTAAACTGCTAAAATCCCAGCCCTACTACTAATTTGAAGGAGTAAGTGATGATTTTAGTGTAGAAACATGAACACATAGACATTTTCTGCCTTTTTGTCCTCATCTCCTCTGTGCTACAATAAATGTTTGTGGTGAATAGATGGAAAATGATCCATATTTATAAATAATATTGAATAGAATACAAATGAGTCAAGAAGACAATCTCCATAAACTGTGTAGTCAACCGCAGAGTGAAGGTGGATTTAGCGTCATACATCCCATTGATCACTAATCAACAACAGAATGAATGTGTCCATGCTCTACTGTATTCTCTTCATCTGTTCATGGACCGGATGTGTGTTACTTCTCTTCTCTTTTTCTCTGTTCTCTCTATTTATAGTACATTTATAGTACATTGATATGTGGTACCTTCACTGTTTATAGTACTGTCTACACTCATATATATTATTTTCACTGTTTATAGTACTGTTTACACTGATATTTATTATTTTCACTGTTTATAGTACTGTTTACACTGATGTGCGGTATTTTACTGTTCATAGTACTGTTTACATTGTCACATTGTCCATCTTATTTATTCTTATTTATTATTGACTGTGTGTGTTGTCATATTTA